>JAOQIF010000659.1:0-50687 GCA_026260285.1 Colletotrichum sansevieriae | reverse complement strand
TTATTAAGGCGCCTATATTAATATAGACTTCCTCTAGGCTAGCTATATTATCGCTTTTTATATTAAGGCGGAGATATATCTATTTAGCTAGTATTATTTATTTCACTAGTTTCACCTAGGTGTTAATAATTTGGTTTTTCTTAAGTAATACCTATGCGTTATTCGCTAGGGGAATTGCAACGAGACCTATGAAATTTATTATATTATTAATATAATATATAGCAGAGTCTATAACTAAAGCAGTTAGGGAGATCGCTAGCAGGCTTCTCGCTATAATTATAATATCTATTATCTAGCCTGCTATTTCCTCTTTGCGTAGTTGCTCCGATAGGGTAGCTAAATCGTGGGGGACTTCCTATATATCTAGTAGGATATAGCTGCTATTAATGAGGTTATTAATATTATAGTCGTCGTTATAATCCTCCTATATATAATAGGCATCTAAATCAGTCTATCCTAGTCTATTATATTTTATATAACGTCGAAAACCTAGGTTTCTCTATAGCTAGTTCTATAGGTAGCGGTCTTTCTAGTTTTAATAGTTATTAGAGCGCTAGAAGCGTTACTAAGGTTAATAACGTTATTAGGGTTGCAGATTATTATAATTATCCCGTTAGAAGTCTCAGTTATTCTATTATCCCTTATTATTAGTCTATATTACGTTATCGGATTCTTCTGCTATATAGTTAATGCTAATTAGCGCCTAGAGTCTGCGCTAAACTGCTATACGTTTTTTCTTAGCTATATTAAGGTAATCCTCGAGAGTATTACTAGTAGTTAGTTCATCTAGGAATTACTAAAGCTCTAGGTTAATTATATTATAGAAGATTATTAATAGCTAACTAACTATAGATATTAGTTCTATCTATGCTCTACTATATTTAAAATAGTTCTAGGTAAAGTTATAAATATCTTTATCTCCCTTAAGGTCTTCTATAGTAAACCTATATATAGCGATCTATTAGATAGACTCCTATTAGGTTAGTATAAAACGTCTCCTAATAATATTATATAGGGCGTAATATCCTATATAGAGGTAGTTCTATTATTTAACTAGCCCGAGTTAGTATTCCTACTAGCTAAGTGCTTTTCCTTATAGCAGAGAGCTCTAATTCTATATAATCTCTAAAGCTATAGCTAGGCTAGTAGTTTTAGTATCTAGGCTAGAGATCTATAGATCTATCTCCTTATAGTATAGAATATCCTAGTTATAAAAGACGGGCTCTATATTATACTTCTTATTAATATCTAGCTAAAAAATACTATATTATTAGGTAAATCTACCTTCCTATCGAGTTCCTATAGGCTATAGTATCCTAGTATTAGCCTCGAGCTAGCTAAATACTCAAAGGAGTAAAGCCTCGAGACCCTAGGCTAGTAGCTCTAGGTAGGGCCCCTAGGATAATAGTAAAAATATTAATAGTAATGCTAAATTCTACTATAGCAGCTAGGTCCTCCCTATTAATAGGTCTTACTTCAGTAGACCCGTAGTAGTATTATAAAGAATTTATAGTATTCTATGAATTTTTCGCTCTAATAGTCCTATAATAATATCTTCTAGCGCTATAATTTATAATTCGGGGTTTTTTCTACTCCTACTATAAATATTATCTACTATAGCTCTTGCTTTAATAAGAGGTCCTAGGGGTTTAATATCTAACTAGCTAGACTAGATAGGAGTTGCAACTCTTTCGTCTCTCGGGAGCAGAAGGGTAATTCTCTCGCTAGCTCTATAAAGGCTTTCTTCTCTAGATAGGGGTATAAAAAGTACTACTATTACTAGAGTATCCCTTATAGCTATAATTATATTAATAATACTAATTAATATAGCTATATAGTTATTAGGCTTAAGTATCTAGTAATAGCATAGATTAGCTTTTGCCTTCTAGCTTATATTAATAATATCTATATAGGGTATATAGTTATTATCCTATTCAAGAGAAGCGAGGTTTGCTATCTAGTTGCAAAATCGTTTACTAAGGCTAAGGGTAAAGTTATAGTTCTTATAAGCCTGCTAGAAACTATAGAGCCTATAAGCCTCGTTATAGTATCTAATTCTAGCTATATCTCCTATGTTATAATATTCCTCTATAAGAGAGGGATTATTATACTAATTTGATATTAAACTCGAATAGTTAGCTATATAAGTTAATAATTAAAACCTCTATCTCTTTAACTTCTTTAACTTCCTTCCTTTTAGTATATAAATACTTTTAGGAGGAGGTTTCGAGGTCAAGTCCGAGTCCTCTACCTCGTTATAAGTCTTTATAGTATAAGGGAGGTCTTAGATAAGGAAGAAAAAAAAAAGGGGGATAGGTTATACTACTAGATATTATAATCTTCTTACTAGCCTAGGGCTATAGTAGGGGTTGCTAAGACTATGAGTAAAGCAAGGAAAAGAGCAATATAAGCATGAATAATAATAAATAATATAATAGGTAATTATAGGTATATCGTAATATATTCTATAATAGCCGAGCCTTCTAAGCTATCTGCTAGAAGTCTCCTACTTAAAGGATGGGCGTTGAGCCCAACCGTGGTCACGTGGAATGCCACGCGATGGCCGACTACATCACCAAAAGGCGTGTGACACTAATAATATATTAACTATATTAGCTATAGCGTTAGAGTTAGAGGCTGAGGCTAAGGCGGATCTATGCTCTAATAGATAGAAACTTTTCACTTTGAGATAGCTATAAGGATAGCTTTAATTATTTAGTAACTATTAGATAATTATCCCCTAAATAACTACTTATAGTTATTAAGTAATTACTTATAATTATTAGAAGGATTTAACGTTTTCTTTTACTTATTTTTAGTAGCCTAGTTATAGCTCAATATCTACTACGAGTAGCTTTTTGATACTACCCTTATTAATATATAACTCTCTAACCCTATTGCTATTATCTCTAATATTGTTAAATAGGCCTTATATATAGTTAAAGTTAAATATACTATAGTAGAAGTAGCCTTCTATTTGGGGTACTTATTCCCTACCCTTATTATGCAATCCTATAAAAAGTCGCTAAAGTTATAATTATTATTAGAATTAACGTTATATATATAGAAGGTCTTCTATACCTCCCTCTTGAGGTTACTAAAAAACTCTTTAATAGGGTTAAAGTCTAGTAAGTATAATAGGAGATATTTAAGCTATACTCCTGCTATCTTATAAGCCTCTTTTATATTGCTATAGTAATAAAAAGACGCGTTATTTATTATAATTACTAACCTTAGTATAGGATATTTTCTATACTTTAGCAAGAGCTATTTAATCTATATTATAAAGCTATTACTATTAGTAGTACCTAGGTATATAAGGAGATTTATAATACTATTAACTACTAGCGCTAGTAAGACCTAATATCTCTAGCCTTAAGTGAGGGGGGTTAACCTTATTAGCGCTAGCCCTTTTAGCGCCTAGCTAGTCCTCTGCAATCCTAACCTTATATTAATACCTAACTTATCTATAAATATTAGTTACTTAAGCCTATATTATTATATATAGTATAGCTAGCTATATTAGAGATTAATATCACGCTAAGATATAATAATATAGAGTTTCTTATTTATCTACCCTACTATTTTAAGGTGCTAGCTTATTATAGATCTACTAACTTTAAGGTTAAACTATTTATATAAGAACTCTTATATCTCTTTAAGTAGGAGGTTATTATAATAATTCAAAAGTTTAATTAACTTGCTATAATAGTATACTTCTATTTACTAATAACTCTCATAGGATTATAATTTATAGGTTATTTAGCTAGTTTTATTATATTAGTATTAGTAGGTTTAGATTATATATTTATTATAACTAATAACTTTAGTAATAGCCTTATTACTCTATAAAAGAGATAGGATTAATAAGTTAATATAGGATGGTTAATAATTTAAGATATTTAGTACTATAGCTAGTAGTTCTAGTTAAATATTAATAGAATGCAGAATTTGGAGTTTGCTAGCAAAAAATCCGCCTTTTGGCATGGGCGCACCATGGTTATCAAGCGCACGGACACTTTTCGAGGTTTTGGAAGCCGCTATTGCAACGGACTGTACAGAGCTCTGTACCTCGAGCTCCAACTCTTACCTTATCGATAAGCCCCGACGTCCCCCGAACCGTGGGGTAAACTACCTACCCTTCCGTAAATCCCAAAAATTTCCCAGACCTCACCTCCTCAACATCGCGATCGCAAGAACGAGTCACACAAACCCACAATGCCCGCCCCAACAGCAATAATGTCTCCCATCGAGGAGCCCTCCGACCCGGATCCCGTCATCGCCTCCTACGACGTCTTCTTCAACCCCTCGCTCCCCCAGGGCCGCAAGCTCTGGGTCCTCCAGCAGCCCAACCGCACCGACCCGCGCCAGGCGGCACCCTCCGAGATGCGCCTCAAGACCCGCGCCGGCATGGTCGAGGTCGACATCCCCGTCGACTACACCCAGTCCTACGACAAGGAGAAGGGAATGAAGTGGGGCCGTCAGCTCAAGGCCAGTCTCGAGGCCAAGAACGGCGGCACACACGGCCTGTCCGGCGGCTTCGGCGTCGGCGCGCCCCCGCCTCGCCCCAAGAAGCGCGGCGACTTCGACGAGGAGGACATGTACCTCGAGTGGCCCGAGGCTCTGCGCCAGGATAAGGTGCTCCGAACGCAGACTCTGGGCGGCCAGTGTCCCGATCACAAGGAGGTGCAGTACATGATTGGCGTCTTCCAGGGCAGTAAGTCTCTATGTCTGCGTCCCTATGCCCCGGCTGGATAGTGGCTGACAAGAAAACAGAGGACCTCCACCTCACCCCCGTCACGAACCTCGTCCATCTCCGCCCACAACTCCATCACATAGACGCTGTAGCCCAACAGGAGCGCAACGCGTCCGCCGCAGCGGCCGCCAAGGAGAACGCAGCTGCGGGCGCCGGGGCAGGCGCATCCGGCGCTGGGGGCCAATCGGCCGCGGCGCGCGCAATCCACATGACCATCAAGACGACCCCCGACGGTGCGACGGCCAAAAGCGAGACCATGGCCGACAGGTTGCGCGCCGTCCAGATCGAGCCCTGGCGCAAGCTTAAGTACACCGACGAGAACGACGAAGCGGCGTGGGACATCTACCAGGAGTCTCTGATTCTTCGTGCGCCTGACAGCAACAAGCCGCTGCCGGCTGAAGAGGATGAAGAGGAGAAGAAGAAGAAGGCGGCAATCGAGGCGGGCGAGGCCGAAACCAAGCCCATGGTCAACTTGACCGATGCTGTCACTAGATTGGAGACGAGGTGGGGTGATGATGAACTACTGGAGGCTGTTAGCGGTATCAAGAAGCCGAGGGTGCTTTCGAAAGCGGAGCAAGAAGCCGAGGCGGCTGCCGTCGCTGCTGCTGAGGAGGAGGCACGACAGTTGAAGATTAGGGCCCGAGGTGCAGTAGGGTCGAGACGAGGTGGCAAAGCTAGGGCTGCGCCTGCGCAGGCATCTTCGAGCATGGACCTGACATCATGAGGGTTCAACAATGGTATGAATTTGCATAGCTTAGGCGTTGCGGAATATTTATGAAAAAAAGGCGGAACTAGGATGATTTGGTACTTCAAATGCAGATTTTTTTTGGCTTTAACTAGCAAGGCTGGTTTCGATGCGCCGCTTAAAAATACTATGGCAGCATCATTCGTAGAGTCGTGTGTGTAATGTACACGAGATATGTTTGTGCATATTGCCATGGGATAGCCTCTCCGCCAATTCAAGTCCCCATCAAAGCTGCAGCTCCTTACTGCAACTGCCAGTGATCTCTATGCCCTTAAAAATGCGGGCCGAGCATCGAGTATGGCATAACAGTATCCCAAGCTTCCAACGCAACGATCGAACAAAGTGTAGCGTCCCAAGCATGTGTGACAGCGCAGTCCGCGCCGTGTTCATCATCCCTTTATTCGCACTTAGATCTTTTCTTACTGAAGCAATTCGACATCCAAACCGATGGAGTGCATGAAAAGGTTGACTGTAGCCAACCGAGTCGTTGCCATGGCGCCTGGAAGCGTCTTTGCGTGAGCGACCGTGTCCAAGACACGGTCCTTGACAGCCAAGACGAGGCGCTGCTGCTGCTCAGGATTCGCGCTGACACCGACGGCAGCCAGCAACTGCCAAACAACAACGTCCTCTCCAGTGTTGACACTGCCAGGAAAGATGTGATGAAGAGTTGGCTCAAGAATATTGAAAAAGATGTTAAAGGCTTGTTCCCTGTGAGTTTGTAAGTAGATGAAGCATGGCGTAACGTTTATGTTGGGAAATTTACCAGTCAGTCCACAGCTGAGGAGTACCACCGCCACCTTGCTTCAGAAGCTCAGCTCGACTCAGGATGAGAGTCAACATCGAGCAACCAACGCGGGTTTTGGCGATGAGGTCGATGTTGAGCTTAGTGATGAGTCCCAAAACACCAGTAACAATGTCCAACTCGGTCTCATTGAAGTAGGCGAACAGACTAGGCATGACCGCGGCAGAGAAAAGTTCAATACTTTCGCGCATCGCAGCGTTCAAGTTGACTTCGCCATCCGTCATTTGGGCTCCACGGACGACGTCTAGTTGATCCAGGTGGAGGATAACCATGGTCAAAATGGTGGTGCGCTGCTCGAAGCTGATATGTCGGAATACACGAGGGATAGCCTTCTTGCCCTTAGGGAACGACAAGAAAGCAATGAAAGGGTGAATGGTAGTGGCGCCGATAGGCTCGTGGACCTTCAGATCTTGCCAGAGCTGACCGTTCAAAGCTTGTGCCACCTCTAACCACTCCTGGTGCTTCGTGTGGAACTCTTCATCGTTGCCGTTAGTGGGCGGGGGAGGAATGTGGCGAGCGTGGTCTTCCATCTTCATGACGGTATTGTACACATTCTCGATATTCTTGAGGATGGCCTTGCGGTCCAGCTCTCCATGTTGGCGTTTGCCATTACCCGGACGCTGGGCATCGCTGCTGCTGTCGGTACGCTTGATGTTCAGCAGAGGCTTAGGCGTCTTGGCGTTGCTGAAGGAGATCTTGCCGAGACTGCCAGCAATAACAAGCTGCGGGTTCTTGGGCTTGTTCTTTGCCGCCTCGACAGCACGCTGGACTTGCTGCTCCATGCGCTGAACATGGTTCTCAGCAGTCCTTCCTTGTCTCCTCATGTTGCCCTGACGGCTGCCTGTCTGGAACAAGTAGGTCTGTGCGAAGTTGTTTAAGGGCTGGTTCGGGTTCTGACGCTGGCCACCACGAATCTGGCTCAAAACCTGGTAGTAAAAATCTTCGGCAATTGAGTCGTCATTGCTGTGGTCGATTGGGTTACCGGTGGCAGAGACCAGTTGCTGCAGCTGGATGCGTGTAACAAAATTCTTATCCTGGGGCGTCATGAGGCCATTATCCTTGGACAGCAGCCAAATCTTGTGATTCCGTTTGGCACGCTTAGTCTCCTGGTCCAAATACGCTGCCTTCTCGTCCTCGGAAAGGTGCGACAGGTGCTGCTGCTGGGAGACTTGAGAAACACGACCCACAGAACCTTGAGAGCGATGACCCTGCTGGCCGTGTGGTGGGTGATGGCCATGAGACTGGGGACCATGGGGGCCTTGAGCACTGATGCGAGCAGCATCCCCCGAAAGTCGGTTGGGGTTTTGCAAGATCTGAGTAGGCTGAGTGGGCGGCTGAGGGTGAGGAGGCTGGGCCAAAGGACTTGGAGTGTTCTGAATGGGCGGCGTTGGCTTGGAGGTCAAAGGCTGAGGGCGCTGAAGGATTGTAACCGGATGAACTTGACCAGGATGATGAGGACCTTGACCGGCGAGCTGATGCTGCTGCTGCTGCTGCTGTTCAATGCCTTGGAACGCCTGTTGCTGTTGAAAGGACTCTGGGCGAGCGTGGCCGTAGTCAACACGCTCCTGAGGGAAGCCTTGGGCACTTTGGGTTGGTTCCGCTAGTTGCGTCGGTCGTTTGGTAGCTTGCTCACGCATTGCCTTTTCAACCTCCTCCAGACTCATTACCTTGCGGCCGCCAGAAGGAGCAGCCTGCAGTTTCGGAGACGGCTCAGGAGCGGTAGGCTTCTTCGAAGGCATGCCCCAGAGTGACGCATCGACGTGAAGGTCGGGAATAGGCTCATCCTCCTTGTACTTCTCGTATCCTGTGCGAATAGGCCTGGGAGCTTGCTGGGCAGGAAAATAGTAGTGCGCGGGCGGTTGGGCCTGGGGAGCGTGATGCTGGACGGGCGCCGGGGCAGGGGCAGGAGCGGACTTCGCGGCTGGGACCTGGCGACTGTAGCGAACCTGCTCCTCCTCCATAGCGTCGGAGACCTTCGCCGTTTGGCCGAAGAAGTCGAAGTCCTTGCCGACGGGAGCAGACGTGATGGTGTCTCCTCCGCCACCGAAGGTGTCATCGTTGAAGGCGTCGCCGCTCTCCTCCAGCTGGTCTCCTAAACCATCGTACGTGTCGTCAAACTCAACGGCGTCATCGTCGTCGGCACCGCGCGAAAGGCCGGCAAACGGGTCGTGAGCTTGAGAAAAGCCTGGTGCGGCGGTGTTGTGCCCCCCGCCGCGGGTCGGGTCGAAACCGAAGAAGGACATGGTGTGTCTGGTCCAACTTCGTGGTAGAGCAGGAAAAAGATAGTTGTATACTAGGATTTGGTCAGCATCAAAGTCAAGGTATCTGACGTAGGATGGTGGGGTGGATGACAGTGAAAACGCAGCGGATGGATGCGATCTCGGACCAAACGGAAATGATTTTGTGTGAAAGTGTGGACGATCAAGCTCCTGCCCCCTCCTAAACTTGCTATATATTGCGCGATATGGAAGTTGTGCAGTTTGCTCTGGCCTCTTTTGTGCAGTGGCGAGAGATCGGGCGCCAGAAGTAGAAGCAGGTGACGAGAGCTCCTGCGCACGCCTCCCATAATAAGAGACAAGCGCAACTTACCACTAAGAGAATGAGAGATTTGTTGTTTTCAGTAGAGCAGCTGCCAAAACTATCATGATGCCGTCAAAGCCAGATTCGAAAAGAGCGAGCAAGGCGACAGGGCATAAACGGGATTATAGCCGGGTTGCTCGGTCAGAACCACATCCAGAAGTAACGACGTTACCAAAGCACAAGGTCAAACACAATGCGCCGTATGAGGGCGAAGACTGGGGAAAGAAACAAAAATGTCGCGTCGCTGGGGGTGGGATGCGATGTCCAAAGTGGTGATGCCCCGATTCGCATTCGTGGGGAGGAATTGAGGCTCGAGAGCCTTGGGCCCCCACACTTTGGGACTTTCCGGGCCAATAGCAGAGCTTTTTGCAGCCAACTCAAGATATTTCGATCACGTGACAATGTTAGTCACTCGCCGCGGACGGGAAGCCCATCTCGTCATAGTAACGTGGCATGTATTTTCGCGCGCATAAGGACTGGAGGGGTACATTGGCAGTGGAGGGACTTGAGTGGTCATCGTCACTTTCACTCAGCACACTTCAGCGCACTCTTCAGACTTCGTCTCGGAGCTGGCCATAAATATGCTGATGTTTGGCGGAAACTCGCCTTAACAGTCAATGGATTCCAGGTTGTATAGTCGTTTCCAGGACTGCTAGCGTTTAGTGATTGAGTGCTGCTATTCTACTCAGCGGTCAGCACTCAATCAATCCTGGCCTCACCAACTTTTCAGATATTTTACCCCGTGCGCGGCACCGATCATTACGACTAGTAGCCGAGCTTTCATTAGAGGCCACGAGAGATGCTGCGAGTATAGAGCGAACTACTGCTGAAGAGAAGGAAACGCATTCTTCTTATGTGATAGGATAGTGGTCTTTTCCGTTTGGGTCGACACGCTGAAAGGTCTCAGAAGCTTTCGAACCTCATAGCTAGCTCGTGGGCTCCAAGAGCTGCAAAATCAGTCAGACCGGCAGATGCAGTCCGTACCCTTCTCAACTATGTTCGTAACGTCATCTCGATATCTCGTTCGCTAGCAACCAGCAGGTGCCTGTCAACAGAAAATGGAACTGCTCAAGTAATTAGATTGTAGTGGCGCCACAAGCCAGTCCTTAAGTGGCTGTTACCAATCATGTTATCACAAAGACGTCGAATTACTGCAAACGTCGAATTCGCAGATAACGGCCTGTCTAAGCGATGCCATCGGAATGCTCATCGCGTGACGGGGCGTCTCTTCCGGCTATGGCGGCTCCGGCCCGAGTCGAGGTCCATGGGAGCCTGACAAGTTCATCCCGTTCACCTGTTCGGAAGCACAAGAATGGCTGACTGACAGCCACTACAGGGCTTTGTGCTCCTTGCACGAGATAAGGTGGCTGGTTACGGATTTGATGCCGTGGGCATGAAAGCACGACCAATCAGGTGCTCAGTGCCCTATGAGATGGTGTCTTGATCTCGGACAGCCCGCTTGCAAGAGTGCATTCTATGCCCTGTAAGATCTGGGGATCAGATGAGCCTCAGTGGACGGGTGATACGAACTACTGATGCCGCTGCAATTTTCAAGTGGGATGGCATTTCTTTACAGCATGAATGCGGCAGAGTAGTTGATTCCGGTTAACTGGCTTGGTGGGTTCCAACCACGGCAGGCAAAGGCGTCGACGATCAGTTGCTTGGCTGCGGGTGAACACCAGAGTAGGGTAGTTATGGAGCAGGCCCAAGACAATTGGGATAAGGTAATTTGGTGTTGTCGAAATGTGTCCCGTTCCGCTGGAGCGGGAGGGCGCCAAGTAGGTGTTCAGAATTCACGATGCGACTCTGGGAGAAGGAGATGCTTTCTCCTCGACCCTCTTACCTCCGCTGTATCTGAACTCAATACGAGGCCTCTCGATCTGTCAGGGGCAACGAAGACGTGTACATGTACTTGACTGGAAAGCATGAGAAGGGAGACCAGATGGAGGGTCTTTCAAACAGGCCGGAGGCTGTTTTCGGTTAAGGCGCGGGTATGGAAGCTTCCTTACACCCATCTTCCCGTAGCACTGCTGGCGCTGCTTTGCACGGAGCAAGTTCGATGGCACGGAGAGAATCCCATCAGGCGGTTCCTAGGGTCGCAAGGAACAAGCCCCTGGGTGCATTCGGGCTGAAGCGGTGGCCGCCGATTCTCACAGTGGCCACGTCCCACCAAGCCAGAGAAGACGGATACGCGGCAGGCGGCGACTGGGAAGAGGTTCAGGTAGCTGTTACTTAATTATCAGAGAGGCATGACGCCCAAAGTCCCTAATTCGTCGACTTTGAGGTAGTCCAGGAGTACCCAAGACTTCCGGCCGTCAATGTGTCCTCCGTCGTGTCTGCGGATGTCGGGACTGTCAAGCGTCATAAGCATGCAACAAGTCTTCTTCAGACGACCATCAGCATGAGCATGAGTCCAAGCTAAAGTTGATTCAAACATCTGGCATACCTACCTTCGCAAACAACAGCATATGTAATAATCTCGTGATACAACCAATGTATTTAGCTCAAACACTAAGCTACCTACTGGCTGAGGCTCCCTACTTGTCTTGGCTGAGTCTAATCCTCAGGTGAGGTCGTTAACTGAGACCATCCATGGTAGAGCTACCTGAGCTGGCAATGTACTCTCCCTTTTAGCGCAGTGCAGCAGGGCACTTTTTTGACTTGAAAAGCTCCGGGTTCAGGCCATCTGTCGCTCCACCCCCTTTATTCCATGTCCTGGTACTTGGTCCCCTTAAGGCTCCCTTTTTCGGGACAGTGGGCGCAACTGCCTACACTGCATTCGTAACCCCCCAGACCCTGTGGCATTCCATCTTACAGGTCCTTCAGAGTTCCACGCCACGGGTTGCTTGCTGCTGCTGCTGCTGGCCGGAGGTGCGTGGGTGCTCCAGCTGGCCCGGTCCAAGTGCGCTGAACATTTTCCTAGAGTCGTCCCTTCCTGCTTCTCTCCCTCTAGATTTTCTTATTCTGAACCTCGTTCACCTCGAGGAAGGACGAGCCCTTTTTTCCATTCTTCTCCAGCCATCATTCACTGATTCGGGTCCCCATCGTCGGCCTGGGAAATTTGGTCAAGATGGCAACCGGCTCCGCACGATATGTGCGATACATTCTTTTCGCCTTCTTCGTAAGTTCGCCTCTGACGAGTTCCAGCTAGCGCATCCCATTTGACGATCTGGGTGTCTTCATTTGAGCTCCTAAACGCGGGACATCAGGGATTTCTCGGTGGCTTGCTAATGGCTCTCTCGTGCAGGGCCTCGCCGTATTCTATTTCATCTCCCACTCCAGCTACGAGGGCGTTAGGCTCGAGAATGGCAGCTTCAAGGCGCCCGGCCAGGAAGCCGCTCCCGGCCAGGCCCAGCAGGGGCAGACGAAGGAGCCTGAGAAAGCCCCGAGCAAGCCTCAATCCAACGCCCCCAAGGTCGGCGAGAAGTATGATCCCAAGCAGTGGCCGATGCCCATGACCCCGAACGAACCCGGCTGGGACGACCTCAGCGGCATCGCCGACGGCCCGCGCATGAACGCGACTTTCGTCACCCTCGCCCGCAATTCCGATATCTGGGACATTGCCCGATCCATCCGTCAGGTCGAGGACCGTTTCAACCGCCGCTACAATTACGACTGGGTCTTCCTGAACGATAAGCCCTTCGACGCCACCTTCAAGAAGGTCACCTCCTCCCTGGTGTCTGGCAAGACCATCTACAGCGAAATTCCCAAAGAGCACTGGTCGTTCCCCGACCACATTGACCAGGAGAAGGCCCGCAAGGTTCGCGAGGACATGGCTCAGCGCAAGATCATCTATGGCGACTCGGTCAGCTACCGCCACATGTGCCGCTTCGAATCTGGCTTCTTCTTCCGCCAGCCTGCCATGATGAACTACGACTTTTACTGGCGTGTCGAGCCCTCCATTGAGCTCTTTTGCGACATCCACTACGACCCCTTCCGCTTCATGAAGGAGAACAACAAGAAATACAGCTTTGTTCTGAGTCTGTACGAGTACGTTGAGACCATTCCCACGCTCTGGGACAGCACCAAGAAGTTCATGAAGAACCACCCCGAGCATATTGCCCAGGGCAACTCCATGGGCTTCCTGAGTGACGACGGCGGTGATACTTACAACCACTGCCACTTCGTAAGTTTTACTACCAGCCCGTTACTCTGCATTCAACTAATCCGAAAATCAGTGGTCCAACTTCGAAATCGGCGACCTGAACTGGCTCCGCTCCAAGGCGTACATCGACTACTTCGAGTCCCTTGACCAGGACGGTGGTTTCTTCTACGAACGCTGGGGTGACGCGCCTGTACACTCCATTGCTGCCAGTCTCATGTTGCCCAAGGAGCAAATCCACTTTTTCAACGACATCGCCTACTACCATGTTCCATTCACTCACTGCCCCACTGGCGAGAAGGTTCGCCTCGACAGGCGCTGCCACTGCAACCCTAAGGACAACTTCGACTGGAAGGGCTACTCATGTAAGTTGATATTCCGCGTTGGCTACTAATCACATGGTGAAGCTAACATTTGCCAGGCACGAGTCGTTACTTCGAGATCAATGGCTTGGAGAAGCCAGAGGGTTACGAGAATCAGCAGGACTAAGTTCGTCGCGAGGTCAGAAGCAGAGGCAAAAATGTAGCTTGTATCAATAATTTCATCATGGCTGTTGGGTTATGCCATGATTCGAATTCGCCTGCATCGAGTGAGAGAATGGGCAGGCATTGGGACACTAAATGTGGAGAGGCGTCAAATGGTTATGTCTGACTTGGACACTTCATGCTCTGTAAATATTCGCAAATGCAAGGTGCCGTCTGGAGTCTATCCAGTCAATTTTCGTTAAACGTGTGGTATTTTGGTACAATGGTAGTGATACATGTCTGTTCATGTCTAGGTGTCCAGATTTTGGTACACCATATTGGGCACATATGTTCCGGCCTCTTCCCTTTCTTCTCTATCCCGCTTCATCTTCCTCCATGTTATATACTCGTCTAGCTGACGGTAGCCTTCTTGGGTTTCATTGTTCCGTACTTGGAGCGGGAAGTTGTACGGCTACCGACACCGCCCAGATCGAGAGCACCACGAACAAGGTGGTATCGCACACCGGGACAATCTTGACTGCGGCCGCCGCGGACGAGGACGACGCTGTGCTGCTGGATGTTGTGGCCTTCGCCGGGAATGTAGGCGGTAACGTGACGACCGTTGGAGAGACGAACACGAGCAGTCTTGCGCTGGCCGGAATTGGGCTTCTTCGGGCGGACGATACCGACACGGAGACAGACGCCCTTCATCGCGGGGGCGTTCATCTCGGACAGGGCAGGGGATACGGTATGGCGTGCGCGCTTGCCCTTCTTGTGGCAGCCCTGGAGACAGAGAGTCAGTATCTCAAGACATTCAGAGTGCAATTGGGAAGCCTGGAAGAGTAACGAACCCGCAGCACTTGGCCGATGGTGGCATTCTGAATGGGAGTCGACGAGAAAGGGCGAATCGGTGGCGAGGCTTTCGGTGTGAGGAGGGATGCGGCACGAGGGAAGGCTGCCGGCCTCATTGCCTGAGCGAAGATGGATCTGAAGAGCGTGCTGGCCATAGTGGGCAACCGGGTGTCGAATCGGCGTCCGACTGCTCTCTACGAGGCTGAAGCTCTCATCACGATGCGCCTAGCACCACCACCACCAAGACCGGAACGGGACTGACAATTTTCGTGCTTAACTAATCACAGGGATCAGCCACCAAAGGCACTTTGCGACCTGAGGCACACAATTCTCGGTGCTCCGTTCCCCGGACCCATCATCTCGGTCGCCGCCCATGCACCGAAGGCGGAACCGCGCCGTCCTTGGATCACATGCCTCCGCCCTGTTTCCCCCCATTCCGTACAATCTGGGGGACGATCCTGACGTAAGTTCCAGCCAAAATGTGGGCGCAACCCCGGCTTTCTCAGATGGTCGCTGCGCCGTTCAGCTCTGTGTGCCCCAAGGCCTGGGGTCGTTGCTCCCCGCTGCGGGTGATGGATATCCTCGGCTGAAGGGGGCGCTGCGTCTGTTCGCCAGCCGCGAGGTGCCGTGGCTGCGAATGGCTTTGAGGTTCACGGCCTAGCGGCGGACACATCTTTGACTCTATTTTCCCTCTTATTTGCCTCACCTAAGCCTACGCTTTCCTGAAATTGCTGCGTATCATCTCAAACCCTTCATATCCGGCCACCGTTCGACGCCAATTGAGCACTATCCAGTCCGGGCGTTAGACCTTTCTACGCATCATCACCGCACGGGTCAAGGAGACACGGACGAAGCATAAGTACCACGTTACTGCCGACGATCTCTGATCAACCGCTTCTGCTCTCGAAATTCCCTTCTTGCACCCTTTCTCTTGTGTCTATACCATTCGGTCAATTTCTGAATTATACCTTCTTTTCTGCTTTACTATACCATGTCGTCGATCACAAGGGCCCTTCGCCCTGCTATGAGGGGAAGCCGTGGTGTTGCTGCGCTAGTGAGGGCAAGGAATTGCACCCCGGGTAGAGCACTTTCGCCATTTCAGCAGTAAGCTACCTCCACGAAGCCTTAACCACATCCACACTAACATGCTTTCTTCCAGGATCGCGAGACCCCTCTCCACGACCCAGCGTCGCCGCAATGCTGACCACCTCGACATCACCGACATCCCGCCGACGCCCATCACCCACCTGTCGGAGGTCGAGGCCGCCATGGCGGAGACGGTCAGCAAGTTCGCCAACGACGTGATCGCGCCTAAGGTGCGCGAGATGGACGAGGCGGAGAACATGGACCCGACCGTTGTCGAGCAGCTCTTCGAGCAGGGGCTGATGGGCGTGGAGATCCCCGAGGAGTATGGGGGCGCGGGCATGAACTTCACGAGCGCCATCATCGGCATCGAGGAGCTCGCGCGCGTGGACCCCAGCGTCAGCGTCATGGTCGACGTGCACAACACGCTCGTCAACACGGCCATTATCAAGTGGGGCAGCAGCCAGCTGAAGAAGCGCTTCCTGCCCAAGCTCGCGACCAACACCGTCGGCAGCTTCTGCCTCAGCGAGCCCGTCAGCGGCTCGGACGCGTTCGCGCTGGCGACTAAGGCGACGGAGACGGAGAGCGGATACAAGATCAACGGCTCCAAGATGTGGATCACCAACTCCATGGAGGCCGATTTCTTTATCGTCTTTGCGAACCTGGACCCTGCCAAGGGCTACAAGGGCATAACTGCCTTTATCGTCGAGAAGGACGCCAAGGGCTTCTCGATTGCCAAGAAGGAGAAGAAGCTCGGTATCAAGGCCAGCAGCACTTGCGTCATCAACTTTGACGACGTCGAGATTCCCAAGGAGAACCTCCTCGGCGAGAAGGGCCACGGGTACAAGTACGCCATTGGCCTGCTGAACGAGGGACGCATCGGTATCGCTGCTCAGATGACCGGTCTCGCCCTCGGCTCCTGGGAGAACGCTGTCAAGTAAGTACTATTTGATGTGAATCTGCGTATAGTCTACAAAACTAACAATATCAGGTACGTCTGGAACGACCGCAAGCAGTTCGGCCAGCTCGTCGGCGAGTTCCAGGGCATGCAGCACCAGATCGCGCAGTCTTACACCGAGATTGCGGCGGCGCGCGCCCTGGTCTACAACGCGGCCCGTAAGAAGGAGGCCGGCGAGAACTTTGTCATGGACGCCGCCATGGCCAAGCTGTACTCATCCCAGGTCGCGCAGCGCGTGTCGGGCCTGGCGATCGAGTGGATGGGCGGTATGGGATTCGTCCGCGACGGTCCTGCCGAGAAGTTCTGGCGTGACAGCAAGATTGGCGCCATCTACGAGGGAACGAGCAACATCCAGCTCAACACCATTGCGAAGCTTTTGCAGAAGGAGTACACCGCTTAGGGTAGGCGTGTGGCCGCGAATTGACTTAGCGGCGGAATTGGCATTTTAGGTTATTAGACGGTAGTTCAAAAGCGGCACGATTCGGTACCCAATTCGCATAAACTATTTGTGAAACGTACCTCGTGGAATGGTATTCTGGCAGAGCTCTCTCTGCAAGTGCAGCGTACTCAAATTCATGTCAAAATGATCTGGAATCGGGCGGATGATTTGGCAAGTGGCGTAACATGCTCTAGGCTGGAGTCCAGGTGCGAATTGGGTCGTTCTCATGCTGCCTCGTGCAATAGGTGTCCAGCTTTGCCATATACCCAAGTAAATCACGCGTTGTTGCTAATTATTTGAGGTCCCCTACAGGTTCCTGTTTGATAGTCAATTGTTGATTCCCTACAAGGTAACGTTGTACTGTTTATTGCTTCTATTACCAATACGAATGCAAGTTTTGACTTGTTTTTATTATACATGTGTAATGTCTATGTGGATGGAACATCGGGCGACTAGCTCATCCAAAGATTCAGAAGCTCTCGAAAGCATGACAAAAACTGATGAGTATAACGGATGTCCAATTGTTTGAAAGGAAGTTCCTATTGGTCACGATGCTCTCCATCAAACATCAGGACCACCTATCAGAACCGCTGAGTACCAAACACACAACAAAGAGCAAATTATCAGCAGATCACCAGAGAAAGAAGGAATATTCCAGAGCCTCTTTGAGTTATCACAATCATAGTCTTTATCATTACCGTCACTGTCACTGCTTTTGCCGTCGTCGATGCCGTCTTCCATTCTCGTCTTCTATTTGAATCTCTCAATCCCATCTTTTGGTTATGTGTCCGTTGAATAAGCTGGCTTCGAGGGATCACTGGCGACGGCAACAACATATTGATACTTGACAGACGGCGATTAGCTTATGGCCCTGACGTTTTCATCCCAACGGCAATTAAGAGAGCTTGGATTATTGTTGATAGCCCTGGGCCCTTATTTAGCCATTGTCGAGATAATATCTTCCTTTCAGTGGCGGTTCTCTTGATCTCAAACTCGAACGCACCAGCTCCTAGAAACCGCGATTGCGACAAAATCACAAGAAAGTGATTGCAACAGCAAGACCCCACCAGTGACTAGAGCTATTCACTGGAAGTTACGAAATTGTCTGATTCTGCAAGAATACATCGTTGCCAATTCTCGCAAGAACCACCAGAGGACAGTACACAGTTCAAGTCTGCGCTGGACTGTCTGTACATGCACTTTGGAGGCAAGATACCAGTTAACTGTGAATCATCGCGCAACCGGGAAGCTAGTAAAGCCCAACAGTAACTGCCATCGCAGAGTTGACTCTCGCTTAGTCTACTTATGGGTCTAGACTCTGATGATTCGGACAACACATTATCACGTACCAAAATTACGCTGAACAGGTGAAGTCAGCCGATGTTGGGTTGGTTCAACACGATTCTGACACGCAGGAACTCGGGCCAGAATTCGATCTGCAAAATGACTTGCAAAAAGGTAGGACGAATTTGGCAGAAGTCAGAGAAAGACCCCAAAAAAAAAAAAAAAAAAAGGACGAGGGGCATGATGTTTTCCGTTTCCCCGTTCCATCTGAACCCCCAAGGTGGCTTGGACGTTGCCGGAACGCACTGCCGGCATAAGCTCAACGACGTGCATATGCCCTCAGCAAATTACATCAGATCAAATTCGGAGCACACGGACGGATCATTGCGCATTTCAAGGGAAGCCGTTGCGAAGTAGATATCATGCAGAAGTAGCAGGCAAGCCTTGATGTGATCGGCTGCATTGCATCTCAATATTATCAAAGGTGGTCTGAAATCGCGAGAGGCAAACACACGGCTTCAGCCGCAACTTTGCACGCGATGACGAAGTCTAGTGCCGGGTAGCTGGCTGGGTGGCTGGCTGATTGCGTGCGTCCAGGAGTCTCCCGCGGTTCAGATAAGGAGGGCGGGAGTATGTTGAGTTTGCGGGCCGAAGGTGGAGGGTTTCCCATGGACGCCACAACCCAGGCGCGGAGAGATGGTGGGTCGAAACGATTCCGCGACGACGCTGGGCTGTTTTTTGGGGGGCCGTCGTCGACTTGTTGTGGGCGCTGGTTGTGCCGCGGGTTCCTGACGAGCTGAAGTTTGGGGGGGTGGATGGCCATCAATGAGGCATCCTGGACCTAGGCATTCCTAGGCGTTGAGCTGCGGGTTGTCATCGTTTGGGCTGACGTGGGCGATCTTTCGATTTGTTTCAAGTTACACGTTACACACGGAGGGCATGAAGTACACGAGTGTAGACCAGGCGAAGATTTTGGGAAGGGGTTGAGTCGTGTTCGGGTTCGTGGTTGCGGTAGAGCTGGAGAGGCTCATATGGTTGATGCTATTAGCGTCGACTTTGCTCCGAAGGAGGCAGGTAGCTTGTGTTGCGAACTCGTATTCCAAACGCGGGTGGTCGTGATGACGGAGCGGGATTCTGGATTGCGGGGGTCGCCGTCGGTGTGGTGCGGAACGGCCGGCCGGCAGCTGGTTGTTAGCGGGGGATGTTTTAGTGAGACTTTTGCCCGGCAGTGTCGGGGCGGCGGAGGTCTGGATCATGAGGTTGAAGTATGGCGTTGTGGCCATCCCTAGATCGCATGGCTAAGTATAGGATTCAGAACGAGATCATAATAGAGAAAGCCAGGACACGTTGGGCTTTGACATGTGAGGCCTTGAAGTGATTGTCGGCGTCCTGAAATGAAGGCCGGCAGCTCACGGGCAGCCGTTGCAGAGTGATAACGCATGGTGACGGATGGATTGCGATTGGTTGAGGCGCTACTGCAACAAACGGGCAGCTACGCACAGCTACGCAGCAGGCAACGACAAACTTAGGGCTGCATCATCAGATCATGGACTCATGGAAGAGTTGTTGGAGATGGGAGGAAGGTGATTAAGTACCGATGCGGTCTGATGGATCGGGCGATGATGCAGCAAATGAACGCCGAGAACGAGGATTGGCCATGTTGGAAATGGGGTCCTCAGGAAAACTTCCCGACGAGAGACTGCTGCAGGTGTTGGTCGTCGCTGTGGTGAATATGATTTGTTTTGGATGGTACTTCTTTCTGTATGTCTGCGTACCTACCTAACTAAGGCCTGCAGAAGTTAACTTCGTACCTCTTCAAAACACCTACCGCGGATAGTTTATAACCTGTGATACCTAAATGAGTAGCCCGGGCTACAGGATCAAAACAACGAACAAATGAACACACTCTTGGACACCGAAGCCGGTCGGGATGAGTTACTCGGATGGTTGGCGTATGTTTTGCGAGGTGGAATGGATGATTGGCTGGGAGAGTGAATCTTCACCGCAGTGAAACAGAGAAAAAGTCCTAGGAGCCCCACGTCCCCGGTCCAGGACTTTTTGTCTTCTAATTCTTACCAGTATTTTCCTCGCTGTCCGTAAGGCGCCGCCACAATTGATTGATTTTATCAAGCAACAGCTAGACGAATGACGACCGACATGGACCATTGACTGACTGACGAGAATGCTCCAGCTGAGCTGAGCTTCCTTGCCCCTTGGGGCCCTACCAGCTCAGGTACACGCGGTGTGGGCCTTACTGCGCCCGCGTCAATCGAGGTCAGGTAGAAAACAAAAAGATCCGCATTGAATGCTCCCCGGGGCCAAGTTGGGCATCAGAGACGGAATTCTTGAGTCCTCATGTGGAAGCGAATGGAGCAAATGGAAGCCCACGAGAAGCCATAATTGGTAGTTTGAAAGCAATAAAAGAAAATTCTGCCGGGACGGCTGCGTAGGACTGTTATTGACAGGTGATGTTGTAGATGTTGCTGCTGCTGCGACTGCGCTGGGCTGCCACATGCACATGCTCAGAGCCAGGACATAGGACCGCAGGACTCCGGAGAAAGAATTGGAATATAACCGTCTGAATCATCGTTTGGCTGGCCTGGCATCTTCACCTCGAGTTACAGAGTTGCTTCGTCCGCCCGGGCGCTTTCGTAACACCCCTCCATTTCGAGTCGTCCCCTCCAGACTCTGAGGTACGTACTCTTTCGGTAGGGCATCAAAAGCACTTGCGAGATACATGGTCTTCGCCGGGATTTATGCGTGTTGATGTGTATTTCAAAGTCCCCAACCTGCCGCCAGAAGGCAGAAGGACCTCACCTCCTCCACCACCAACACCTCTTCCAGCGCAGCGACCCCTCCCGAACCGCTTCCCCCCCCGTCTTCCTCCCAAAATCCACTGACGACATCTTTTGACCAACCAGCCTAACCTGCGAAAAACAACACCACCACTCAAGGGCTGGCCGCACCCACCGATCTCTGTCGTGATAGTCTTGATACCGACCGCCGACAGACCGATCTCTCCGCTGTGCCAACCCAAGGGCCTGCCCGAGCCGCCTCCCGACGCCGAACCTCCGGTAACCATATCCATTTAGCCCAGCGTTCACTGAAGACTGTTTCTCTCCACCTCCAGACCTGGCCTTATCCCCTCACGGACGTCTCGTCTCGTCTCGTGCCGTTCTCGCTGTATTGCTGCGACACCTCTCCTCCACGCCTTATGTGCCCGCCACAGGTGAAGGATCATAGCTCTAGCATCAGCATCTTTACACTCGCAACGTATCTTTACCCAACTTACCGCACTTAACCCTTTAACACACCACCACATCTTTTCTCTCCCCCCGCGCGTGGAGTCGCGCACCCCCTCCGCCCATCATGAACGAAGAAGACGCCATCCAGAACATCCTTAAGAAGATCGAGCGCGAGAAGGCTCTCCTCAATGCCGCCAATGCTATGCGAGCGCAGACCAACAATGAGGCCGTGCGATCCCGACTCGACTCGCAGATGCGCGATGGCCGCCGGAACCTGCAGTTCTTCGAGGAGAAGCTTCGCGAGGCCCAGATGCGTCGCGGCATGGACAACATGTCTCTCGGCTCGCCCTCCGACAGACCTCTCAGTGACGAAATGGGCAACGCGCCCCTTCCTCCTCCCAAGGATGCTTCTCAGTGGGCAGAGCGTGGTGGCTACGGCGGTTCTGACGCCGCTGTGTCTGGCGGAAATCTCCAGTACAGCCAGATTGGAGGTCACGCCGACCTGATGCCTCCTCGCCATCCTTATGCTGCTCCTGGCCCCTCGTCGTCTACCCCCAAGCCGCGACCTAATTTCACGAAGCTTGGTTCGTACTGCGCTGCCATATGCTCGAGAGGAACTGGATGCTGACTTGTACAGACCTTATCAAATATGATACCCCATACCTCGGCCCCCGTATCCAGCTTATGCTGTCTCAGATCCAGTTCAAGCTCAACGTGGAGGAACAATACCTCAAGGGTGTCGAGAAGATGGTTCAGCTGTACGGCATGGAAGGCGACCGAAAGAGCAGGGCCGACGCAGCTGCTAGAAGGGTCGAGAGTAAACAGAAGATTCTGCTGTTGAAGCAGGCCATGAAACGCTACGAGGAGCTTCACATCGACTTGGATACCGCCGACGGCCCGGATGGTGAGTTCTAGCAAGGCGCGGCTAATTTGCTGTGGAAGATATTAATATGGGACTACAGACGACTCCATTAACATGCCTAATCTTCGCAAGCCCCTCACCGGTCAGCTTACGATTCTTGTCCGACAGATTTCGGATGTCGACCATGCGTCTATGAGTCGCTTTGCTCGCGGACCCGAAACCTTCATCGCTGTGAAGGTCGAAGACAACGTTGTCGCCCGCACAAGAGTCACCAGGACGGATAAATGGGAAGCTGAGTATCATACGATCGACGTGGACAAGGCGAACGAAATCGAGCTCACAGTATACGACAAACCCGGTGAACACGCTATCCCCATTGGCATGCTGTGGGTCCGTATCTCCGACATTGCTGAGGAGATGAGAAGGAAAAAGATCGAGGCCGAGATCACGAACTCCGGATGGGTGTCGGCCGATAGAATGGGTGCCCCGCCACCGCAATTCCCCATGAACCCTCAAGCGCAGCAGTCCATGGGACCCCCACCACCCTCTACCGGCGCGCCCCAAGGCCAGCAAGGTGCTGCCCCAATGGCCATGGCGCCGGCCCAGGGCCCTATCGACGGATGGTTCAATCTCGAGCCCGCCGGCCGTATCCAGCTTCAGCTGGGATTCATCAAGCAGAACAAGGACCGTCGTCCTCTGGACCTGCAGGGATTGGGAAGAAAGGGTGCCGTCCGTCAGCGCAAGGAGGAGGTGCACGAGATGTACGGCCACAAGTTCGTCCAGCAGCAGTTCTACAACATAATGCGCTGCGCGCTTTGCGGAGAGTTCCTCAAGTATTCGACTGGTATGCAGTGCGAGGACTGCAAGTACACTTGCCATACCAAGTGTTATACCAGTGTGGTTACGAAGTGTATCAGCAAGAGCAATGCCGAGACGGACCCTGACGAGGAGAAGATCAACCACCGTATCCCTCATAGATTCCAGGCCTTCTCCAACATGACGGCCAATTGGTGCTGCCACTGCGGTTACATTTTGCCATTTGGTAAGAAGAACTGCCGAAAGTGCTTGGAATGCGGTCTTACCGCCCACTCCGCCTGCGTTCATCTTGTCCCTGACTTCTGCGGTATGTCGATGGCTGTGGCCAACCAAATTCTTGAGGGCATCAAGACGACGCGCCAGATCAACAAGAACAAGACCTCGTCGTCTCTGAGCGACCGCACTCTTAGGAAGCCGACGAGCCCGACAAGCACCATGAGCTCGCCGCCTCACAGCGTTAATCAAGCGCCATATACCCAAGGCTCCCCTGAAGCTACCGAGGCAGCCAAGATGATGTACCAGCAGCAATCTCCTCCCGCTCAGAGACCGCACCCCGATCGCACGTCTTCCAGCTCCGCCGCGGCAGCAGCGGCAACGGCGGCGATGAGTGGATCAATGGGCCAGCAGAAGCCTCAGTCACCACAAGACTATGGACGGTACGGACCCAGCGGTGGTTACGGATCTCCCCACGACCAAGGACCAGAGGATCCCTATGGCCAGCAACGCAAATACAACCCGGCGGACTACGCGGCCGTCAACGCCTACCCCCAGCAGGCTCCGGTGCAGCAGCAGCAGCAGCAGCAGCAGCGACCTGTTCAGCAACAGCAAGCTCCTTCTCAGCAATATTCTCAACCCCTGCCTCAACAGCAGCAAATGTACCAGCAGCAGCCGCAGCAGCCGCCCGTTGCCTCAGCAAAGCTACAAGAGGCACCGCAGCTTTCAACCATCACTCCAGGCAGTGTTCCCAGTGCCGGACGCAAGCCCTTGCCTTCAGCTACCGATCCTGGCACTGGCCAGCGTATTGGTCTCGACCACTTCAACTTCTTGGCCGTGCTTGGTAAGGGTAACTTCGGAAAGGTCATGCTTGCGGAAACGAAGCGGTCCAAGAGGCTTTATGCCATTAAAGTGTTGAAGAAGGAATTCATTATCGAGAATGACGAAGTAGAGAGCATTCGGTCTGAGAAGAGAGTGTTCCTCATCGCAAACCGAGAGAGACACCCTTTCCTCACCAACCTCCACGCCTGTTTCCAGACCGAAACTCGTGTCTACTTCGTGATGGAGTACATCAGCGGTGGTGATCTCATGCTGCACATTCAGCGTGGCCAGTTTGGCACCAAGCGAGCCCAGTATGTAGTGTGATTATGATTTGAAGAAAATAAGCTGACAGAATGCAGGTTCTACGCCGCCGAAGTCTGCTTGGCGCTTAAGTACTTCCATGAGAACGGCGTCATCTACCGTGATCTGAAGCTCGACAACATCTTGTTGACCCTGGACGGACACATCAAGATTGCTGACTATGGTCTCTGCAAGGAGGACATGTGGTTTGGCTCTACCACCAGCACTTTCTGTGGAACTCCCGAATTCATGGCTCCCGAGGTAGGCACTGCTTGAAACTACGGAAACTTTCACCGCAACCTGACTAATGAGCGCAGATTCTACTCGATAAGAAATACGGTCGTGCCGTCGATTGGTGGGCGTTTGGTGTCTTGATCTACCAGATGCTTCTCCAACAGTCCCCCTTCCGCGGCGAGGACGAAGACGAAATCTATGACGCCATTCTCGCCGACGAGCCTTTGTACCCGATTCACATGCCTAGAGACTCGGTGTCCATTCTGCAAAAGCTACTTACTCGTGAGCCCGACCAGCGTTTGGGTAGCGGCCCGACAGACGCGCAGGAGATCATGAACCAGCCGTTCTTTAGAAATATCAACTGGGACGATATCTACCACAAGCGCGTGGCACCGCCATTCATGCCGCAGATCAAGAGCGCCACCGATACTAGCAACTTCGATTCCGAGTTTACGAGCGTCACGCCTGTTTTGACCCCTGTCCAATCAGGTATGATTCTATTGATTTCAGGCAGGATTTTACCACTAACCAAGGGCAGTTCTTTCGCAAGCTATGCAAGAAGAGTTCCGCGGCTTCTCTTACACTGCCGATTTTGACTGAGAGACCCAGAATGAAATAAGTCGTTTGTAGGCGACGAGGCGACGAGATGATGAGGTGACGAGGTGACGACGCCTATGAGGGGACGAATATCAAGGAACAGAGGAACGCGTACTAGGATACCCAGCGCCGAGTGTGCGCCAGGATCTACCGACGCCACCCCCTGTGTGCACAGAGATGCTGCGCGTCGTCAAGCAGTGACTGAGAGGCGCGCTAGCGAGGAAATGCATCGATGGGTGAACACGATATGCGGAGAACAAAAGCAGTGTTTCCCCGGTCTTTCGCTACGCAACCATTGGAAAAGGGGGGGCCCGATTTGTCGGATTCTAGAGTCTATGTCTGCGAGATACCGCGGACCCCACCGCAACGCAACTTCTTTTAATAGACAAAACCTGCAACTATTCCATGTGGATGACTCGCCAGCTTGCATTGATTATGAGGCCGTCCCCGTGCTCTATATGGTATCATATCGTACAGTTATTATATACAATCGTGGAGTGGCGCATCTATGTTCTACGAAGCAGCAAGAGCGCCAGACCTCCTGCGACAGTAGCTCCCGCAGCAGCGCCTTCGAGTGCGAGGATCGAAGCATCACGCATGCGCAAGTCGATTCGGCGTTCAGAGTAAAGGTCTTCTAACCGCGCTCTCCACAGCGCCGGGTCGGAGAAGAACTCCCGCCACGTCTTGGACTCGGGAACCTCCTTCTCGAGAACGTCAAGAGCACTGGCCATCTCTCTGTCAAGCTCGTTCTGCACGGCGGGCTCCCTCACTCTGGCGGCAAGGACTTCTTCGGGCGCGGGCTCTTCGACGGGCGCCTCCGCCTCCGCCGCAGCCGCAACCACTGCGGGTTCCTCCCTCTGCGCCAACGTAGCCTTCAGGCTCGCGATCTCTGCCGTAACACCCTCCAGCACAGCCTTTTCTTGCTCGACCACACCACGAACCAATCGCTTCCTCTTCCACGGCTCAGCGACGAACTGCAGGACCATGAACAACAGCACGTTGACACCCATCAACCCCCACGTGCCCCACGTCGACGCCCTCCGGATCCGGTCCGACCAGATCTGCTCTTCGTGGTACCTCTTCAAAATTCCCGCGTTCAGCTGCTGTCCCAGCGCCTGCTCGGCATGCTCGGCGTCCGTCAACGCCTCAGCCGCGGCCGTGACCTCCTGCTCCAGCTCGTGGTCCGTCCTGTACAGCTGCGTGAAGCGCTCCAGGTCCGAGGGCGACCACGTCTCCTTCCTCGCGAGAAGCGTCGTGACTTCCCTCTGCGTGGCGGCGCGCTTGGCGTTGGTGGTCTTGTAGGTGTGTCTTGCGGTGCGGACGAGGTCCTGGGCCGAGGCGAGGCGGGACTCGAGGAGGGTGTTTTGATGCTTGATGGCCTCGATGGGCGCGTAGCCCGTCAGGGCGTTGAGGGTGGTGGAAGCGGTTAGCAGGCGGGTTTGGAGTGTGTCCATCAGGTGAGAGAGTTTCTCCGAGAGGGCGGGGGGCAGAGCCGTGTAGATTTTGGAGGCTGTGTCGGGGAGCGGGTCGTGAGCTGCTGCATCTTTGTCGGATTTGGAGTCGGGGTTGGTCGTTGAAGAAGATGTTCTGGCAGAGGAGGAGGAGGAGGAAGCGTCGGCTGCGGAATTGGAAGCTATGGTAGAGGTTGTCGAGTCTGAGTTCGGGTGTGCGCTCGGCGATGACGAGCTGGGCTCGCTTGTGGGGGAGGCTTGTTTTATTTCTTCTTTTGAAGCTCCGGCACTAGGTGGCGGGAATGGAGGAAGAGATGAGTAGAGTCGTTGCGATGCGGGCGTGCTACGTTGCGCTGCTGCTATAGGCCATCGTGTGAGGGTGGTGGTTCCGGTGGTGGTGCGGAGGCTAAGGCGGGCGTGGATTAGCCGCGAAGCTGGCCGGGCGATGGAGTGCATCTTTCTTATTTCCCGGTCGCGGGCGAGTCTGATTCTGAACCCAATTGGCCCAGCGACAGCTCACTCTCTCGAGGGTGATGGGTGGATTTGGTGAATTTCTGCGACCGAACACGGGGGAGCGGACAGCCAGCCGAGTCGGCAGAGGGAAAGTTTGGACGATGATGGGTGCGCTGTGCCGTGTGCGGCGGCGGCGACGGCGGGCTTTCTGCCGGAGGACAGCTCAATTGATGGCGGGCTCACCGCCTGTCGGTTTTGGGAGGAAGATGGGGATCGGGCCGGTGCCGGCGGGGTCACAGCTTCGAGAAAAATAGAAGAGCGAAGAGGGCCCGGAGGTGATGTGGGAGTGGGAGTACGTACCGCAAAAGAGACCTGAAGAGATTTACCGTGCTCCTGGCGCACGTGTGGTGGGGGTCTTCTGCCACTGGGAAAAGCACCTCAGGCTCAAAGGGCGCTTCTAGCGGACGAGATCTTGGTAAAACCGCGTCCCAGGGTCCTCCTCGTGGACTCGATACGGGGATGCCGCCGAGGGGCTGATGTCGTCACTGGCGGGAGCTGTTTTTTCTTCCCTTCCGTTGGCGGGTTTTTCATCGACGGCATTGGACGTTGAGTCTTTTTTTTATATGTCATTTCTGGATTCCGCCCCAGCTTAGCTAGCTTTGGGTAGACTCACTCGACAACATGGCATTGGACTTACAGAAACGCATCTCGGGTACATGGCAAACACGACATGGAATAGGATGCGTGGATTCGTTGGAGGCCACACCTTGCATGAAGTACTTAAAAAATTGATACCTAACAATTTCTTTCCCATCCAAGTTGGGAAAAAAAAAAAAAAAAAAACCGTACGTACGGGCGGCGGCGGCTTGGTATGTCATCCCGTATATTAATCCATTGACACTCTTCCGTCTCTTTGACAACTTCTCAGACCCACTCTCCGCTACTCTTCATTGTTGACTTCTTCATCCTACCTCCCCTCCTTCCAAACCTCGACATATCTCACTCACTCTCAATCCCACCCTCACCGTCCCTCATTCCCTCAGCCTCATCACCACCACTACTTCAGAACAACCCAGGACCGCGCCAAAGATGGGTTCCCAAATCAACGAGACCCCGGCCCTAGCCACGAACCCCAAGTTCATCTTCTTCACTGACTTCGACGGCACAATCACGCTCGAGGACTCCAACGACTACATGACGGACAACGTCGGCTTCGGCTACGAGAAGCGCCGCGACGGCAACCTGTCGGTGCTCGAGGGCAAGAAGCACTTCCGCGACGCCTTCCGGGAGATGATGGAGAGCATCAACCTGCCGTTCGACGAGTGCATCGAGCTGCTCAAGAAGAACGTCAAGCTCGACCCCGTCTTCAAGGAATTCTACTTCTGGGCCAAGGAGCAGAACATCCCCGTCGTCATCATCTCGGGCGGCATGAGGCCCATCATCCGCTCCCTGCTGGTGCAGTGGCTCGGCGAGGTCGAGGTCGAGAACATCCAGATCGTGAGCAACCAGGTCGCGCCCCGCGAGGGCAAGAGCATCAACGAGGCGGGCGGGTGGCAGATTGTGTACCACGATGACAGGTATGGCCCTTTTTTATCTTCTGTGTGTGTGTGTGTGTGTGTGTATGTGTGTGGGTACGGGTTGAACTGACATTTTGCAGCATTCACGGTCACGACAAGTCGATTGAGCTGCGCAAATACTCTTCCCTCCCTGAGCGGCCCGTCATGTTCTACGCCGGTGACGGTGTGTCGGACTTGTCTGCCGCTCGGGAGACGGATTTGCTCTTTGCCAAGCGCGGCAAGGGTGAGTTTCGGTGGTTTTTTTTTTTCTTCCTTTTTTGCCTAGGTCATTGGACTCGAGACGAATGCTGACCGCGGCCCAGACCTCGTCTCATGGTGCGAGAAGGAGAAGGTTTCTTTTGTCACCTTTAATGACTTTTCCGACATTCTGAACACGGTGAAGCAGATTGTCGACGGCAAGGTCAGCGTCAAGGACGCTGCACGGGGACGCATTCACCACTAGACTTTTTCTAGAGATAAAAGAGAGGTAGATGGGGGACGTAAGCAACGAGCATGAACTTGGGAAACCTTTTTGATGATAGACGTAGACATGACGGGTCTTAGGGTACAGGGCTTATGGACAGCCAGATAGCAATGCCATCTTATAGATAATACCACGCAATTGGTGGCTAAAGACGCGTTCGCTGTGTCTTTCATCTGACTTCCATCGAGAACATTGAAAACCCGTACCAGACTCCGAGCGCCAACACTCCAACAGCCAACACCAGACCCAAAATCTTATATGGCAGTACCTTAACATGTCCCAAACAAGACATTCCGCCCTCAACAGCTCCATTGCGGCTCTCATCAAACCAACTCCGACGCAACGTCCAACCCCACCCCCTGACTCCCATCATCCCAACTTACACGTTTCTTTTGCGGGCATGCGGGATCGCACCAACCCATCCGCGAACGGCGCGACCGGGTCCCCAGAACCCGCACAGGTACTAATTACACCCATCTCGCTGACCTTCATCATGCCCCTCATGAGCGTCGCCGCCGCACAGGCGTAGATGGGCCCCAGCAAGAGCCCGACGAAGGCCACCGATCCGGCCGGGCCGACGACGTTGGGGACCCACCACACGAGAGCTGAAAGACGGCGGCGCCGGCCGTGGCGATGAAAACGGCGATCTTCTCGCTGATGCGGGCCGCCGGGTGCAAGAGCAGGAACCGCCCGACGGTGATGCCGGCCCAGAAGCCCGAGGTGACGTAGGTGACGTAGCCAACGGCGTCCGTCGCGCTCCGTGATGAGGAAGGAGACGACCCGGCCCAAGATGGACACCTCGGCACCCTGATAGGCGAAGAAGAAGAGTGCTGCCAGGGCGATGATACGCGTCTTGAGCCCAGAGAGGAGGGAGAGCAGTCGGGCTGAGGTACCTTCGTCTGGGAGTGGGGAAGCTCTCGTTCGGAGTTCCAGTAGGACCGGGTCGCGAAGACGCCGTTGATGCATTCCAGGCCTAGGGTGAAGTAGTAGTAAGTGCTCCAGAGCGCGCAGGCCTGGATGACCAGCGTCGTGGCCATCAGGGGTCCGATGGTGCCGCCGATACCGTAGGCGCCGTGGAGGAAGCCGAGGGCCGTCGTGGCTTGTTGGAGGGGGCCGCAGAAGACATCGACGATGGCGAGGTTCAGGGACATGCCGAAGCTGCTCATGAAGAACGAGATTACTATTACGGGGAAGGGCGCCTGGAAGAGGATGGGGACGTAGGCGAAGGTGCTGAGGGACTGGGCGAGGGCGAGGAGGCGGGCGCGGCCGAGCTTGTAGCGGAGGGACTCGAGGAGGACGGTGCCGAAGATGAAGCCGCAGGCGTTCCCAATAAAGATGAGCGATGCAATAGCGTAACCGATGTTGTAGTATCTGCGCGTGCCAGTGCGGTTGTGAGTGAGAGGCGGGCGGAGGAATGGCTTTACTTCTCCATATAGGGGATAAGTGCACCGGGCGCGCTGTCGTTAAGGCCATGGCCTAGTAGGAACAGTCCTAAGGCGGCGAGGCGGAAGCGGTTCATATAGGGATCAGTAATGCTCTGTAGGACTTCGGTGGCCACGGGGCTTGATGGACGGCTTATCTCAAGATCGCTTCCAGAGGTCGTTGGCGTGTGGGCAGGGGATTGGGCTCTTGAGGGTGGTTTACTATCTCTTGGTCGTTCGGTGTCATTGTCGTTGGGTCTGTGGATGTTCTTGGTGTCGATACGTTGAAGCTCTGCGGACCCTGCTTCACCACTGGGAGCATTGCGGTGAGTCGAGACGCTGCCTTGGCGGGGTTGGCTGGTAGAATGGTTGGGTCTCCGTCATGGTCGTAAGATTGGACCTCGATGAGGCTCCTGATTGTTAGAGCTTCCATGGTAAACTCTTGACTTTCGAAGAAGTCCGTAGATAGATGAGGTGGAAGCGCGAGTTCATCAAGGCAAAGCCAGTTGTCCGAGATTGAACTTTTGTAAGTGCTGGACCATGTAAGATGTGCTTAACAATTAGGTGCGTTCTGTCCCACACCCTTCACAGGAAGCATAAAAAAGATGCTGTCACTGAAATTTCACGATGGGCGCGTGGCGGCTGCAGATCATTGACGGTTCCGAGAGCCGCCAGATAGGTATGGCAAGCGTCCCGGACAGTGAATGGTACAAATAAACCCCATCCCCCGTAATCTAGAGAGCCCAAGGCAAGAACAGGCGGGATCTCTACGATTTAGGCAAAGTTAGTTGCTGGAGAAGGTCTTACGACATCGCTCTCCGGTAAGAAGAAGCGACGCATGCATGGTCCACCGTTGACTGTACAGTGCCTGCAGATGGGCTTGGCGTCTCCATTTACCGCAACATGAGTCCAGAAGGATCTGAAGGGCGTATGGCCGACTGGCAGGCTGGCATGGGTCTAGACTTTTTGTATGCCTACCTTGTTTCCAGGATTTGGGGGCTGCGTGATGCGGTGGACGGTTCGAGACAGGCCGGCGGCAGTGTAAAAAGAGAGACAGACGCTTGCAAAGTCACGTCGTACTTGGACTAGTGAGAGTCCGGCTTAGGGTAGTGAGCTGGCTCTCATGAGCAAAACAACGGTGGTGAGCTGATACTGTGTCACGACTCAGATTGATAAGCACTGATTTCGGGGGGAAATTCTCGTTGTTAAGGGTGGCTTGGGGAAGATTAGTGGAATCGCCCGGGGGAACGGAAACGGTTTCCGAGGATGCGGGCCCGAGTCGAGCTTTTAGTCGGTCGGTGTTACTGCTCCGGGTGGAGTTCATCCATCGGGGAAAGTTCGGGGGCCTCCGACTCTGGTATTGCTAGACGCTAGCTCTGAATTTCCCATTGGAGTAATGTTCCCCATTTATATTATTGTCCTATTGGGAATCATTGTCCAAAATGAGGCGCTGAACGCAATGAATTTCATACGGCACCCAGTGAAGTAGGAAGGCCAACCAGGTACGTCCCGCCCAGATCTGCCCCGCGTTCCGGGGGGAAAAAAAAGGTTATAAAATTACCCCACCATCCACCACCCAAGAAGTCCCTTATTCTGCCTTGCCAAAATTCGCTTTGAACACCTTCATCACTCGCCTGCTCCATTACCTAGCCTCTCTTAAACCAGCATAATGGCTCGCACAAAGCGCACCGCCCAGGCGGCGGCCGAGGAGACCGTGACTCCCCCCGATACCCTCGAGAAGAACCAGGCCATTGTACGGGTCATTAAGGCCGAGGGCAACAACTTGTACCACTGCGAGCTCCCCAACAAAAGGGACATGACTCTCGAGCTGGCGCAGCGCTTCCGCAACACGATCTGGATCAAGCGGGGCGGATACGTGCTGGCGGAGAGATACGACGAGCCCGACGGCCGGGTGGCGGGCGAGATCATCAACATCGTTCGCGACGAGAAGGCATGGCGCAAGCAGTCTTACTGGTGCGTTTACCAATTCAACGAAATGCACTTGCAGTATGCTTACCATAGTAGGCCAAAGGAATTCGCCAAGACCAGGTACGACGAGGAGGACGAGAGCGATTCCAACGTCGGCAAGATGCCGCCATCCGACTCCGAAGACGAGTATTGATTCGCAAAACGATGTCAACGACTAATGACCTTCCCTCCGATCACCGCTTCTTCTCCTCCAATTTGTCCTCCGGCTTTCCCTCGTCCGCCGCTGCAAACCACGCCGCCACAACGGTGACCGCCATCACGCCCACCACGACCTGCGAGCTCGCGTCCGTGCTTGGGAACACGTTCCAGGCCCACTCCTGCGCCGACCAGAGCAGATAGACCACGACGACGGGAAGGCCGCTGCGCCACAGGAGGTACGGCGTGGACCAGGCTAGATAGGCGTAGAACTGGTAATGCAGAGACCTGGCGAAGAGTAGACCCATGACGTTGGCCGAGAGGATTGTCGTGAGGATGTATCGCGGCGTCACCCGGCTGGCGACTTGCGCCTCCTCAAGCCCTGCGAAGGGAGACCTGCCCTTGAGCATGGCCGGGAGTAGAGAAGACAGGGGGCGCTGGGCGGGGTTGAGCCAGCGGGTCGTGATGAAGACGAGGAGGGCCGCCACATGTAGTCCCAAGAGAGCGATAGCAAAGTGCTTGCTGAGGAAGATCTCCTCGCCCACAAAGTGCCAATTGACCGTCCACTTGAAGAAGAATTGCCGCGAAAGCTCGAATGCGCGACCCAAGTACCCCGCAGCGTTCTTCGAGAAGAATGGGACACCGATGACGATCTGTAGTTGTGCCATGAGCCACGCCGCACGTAAGCTGCCACCAAAACCACGACCGAGGAAGAGTATGACGCCCACGGCGGGTAGGACGAGGAGCAGTGACATCTTGATACCCAGACCCCAGCTGTAGAGTATCGCGCCAGGCGTCCAAAGGCGTTTCTGGAAGAAGAAGATGGCGAGCCATAGGAAGAGCGTCGCGAAGCAATCGTTGAAGCATCGGAGGACGAAGACGCTGTGGAGGCGCTTGGAGAGGATCAGGAGGGGGAAAATGTACGGCGGGGCCTGCGAAGGAGGGATTAGCTTGGCTGTGAATGTCGAGGCATCCGTGTCGCATACCTTTGCCTGCCAGTAGCACGCCATCACAACCGCAAGAGTAGCCAGATAGAGAATGGCAAAAAGCTGTTGCGCCAGGATGATGTTCTTTCCCTCATTGGTGAGGTAGTAAAGTCCCGTGTAGGTGTAGACGTGGGCTGCCGGGTAGACAAGGGGACCGGTGCCGCCCTTGATCTTGGTATAGTCGCGCTCGCCGGAGACGAATTGAGCGACCTGCTCCATGTACGCCACCCAATCAATCTCTGTGTCTGAAAGCCATGTCAGCGCCGCCAGAGGCTTCGGTCGTAGAGAGCGAGGCTAACATGGGACCTTCCAGATGATCAGCCCGCAGAGGACCGCGTCCAGAGCAAGGAGCAGAAGTGGAATTGTCTTGGAGAGCGCATGGCGGCCATTTGCGACATCGAGGGCGAGTCGCGTCGCTTGTACGTATATTGAGGGCGCTTGGTCGGCCATCGTGCAGCTTCGCGAGCTGGGACAGTGTTTTAATGAAGCTTGGTTATGGACAGGGGAGCTTCTGAAAGCTGTCGCGAACTGCAGGTACGACACACTGTGCGAACATGACTCTATGTATGTCAGTTTGTACTGTGCGCAAAAGGAGTTCCTCTGCTTTCAGATCCATGTATTCAGGTCTTCTTTATCATGCGTATGTACTTGTCGTCCTCGAATATCCAGTTATCTTCTTCCAGACGCAAAGAGTTGACTAAAGCTTGCTTGGGCGATCCCAGGAAAACAACTTTGGCTCATTCGCTAAGTTCTCACCCTTCTCTCGCCTGATCTGGTTCACCAGCTCAACAACGCCCTCGGAGCAACCATACGACCCCTGATATCCCCATCCAGCGTGCCCATAATTGTGCACAACAACCGTCCCGTTGGCAAAGGTCTTCTTGTCAATCTCAATCCTGACGCCGTTCTCGCGGTACGGTCTCAAACCAACGCCATGGCGAATAATGCTCAACGCTTCAATACCTTTGCCGCCGGTCAAGTTTGGATTCAGCTCAATGGCCCGCTTCATGATCCTGACCGCGACATTCGGATCAGGGTTCGCGTCCCAGTTATCCTTGTCGTAAGTTCCTCCGAGAATGGTTCCGCCGCCACTGGCGCGGGTCATCATGTAGCAAACCTCCGTCGGTCCGTCGTCCGTGCCGGAGATGGTGGCCATTGCCTCCGTCACGTTGCGAACGACGACAACCTGCCCACGCGCAGGGCGAACGGTCTTGTCCTCGACACCACCCAACTTGCATGCCAGCAGTCCCGATGAGTTGATGATGATGTCGGCGGGGTTGCCGGTATGATGCAGGTCCTTGAGCTCGTGGATGTGCTCGATGACGCCGCGCTTGAAGACGACGCCGTTCTTGCGGCACTGCCCGACCAGCCAGGGGAGGTAAAGCGCCGTGTTCATGCAGACCGAGGTAAACTCGCAGCCCGAGTGGACGTTGGCTGGCAGTTCGTCCTGGCGCAATTCGCGGAAGTCGGGCATTAAGTCGCGGTACCATGGGTCGACGGCGAAAAGGGCGTCGTAAGGGTTCCCACCTGCCTCAACGTCCTTCTTACGGCGGTAGACGATAGATTCTGTTTTGCGTCAGTATGGCCGTGTCGAGCCGTCGACCCGCGAAACTCACTTTGAAAGTGAATGCCTGCTTCAGGAACCTCGGCAGCAAGACGCTTCATCTCAGGCCATGTTCTCCTCTCCCACCTGCTCTCGGAGGCAGGGGCCATACTACACCGCGTTAGCACATGTACTTCCATCCCAGGACATGAGAATGGGGACCATCACTCACGGTAAGACGTTAGCACCGGCCCATGGCGAGGTGTACTCGATGTCATAATCGCCGGGCATGTGCTTTGCAATGAGAGTGATAGAGTTGCCTTTGCTCTTAGACAAGAGCAGTGCAGTGGTGAGGCCCGACACACCGGCGCTGAGATTGGTCAGTCTGTTAACACACCATAACGTCAGAACCTCTTACCCAAGAACAACGATATGGTTTGTCATTTTGCCTCTTTTCGAAATGTTACGGAACCAGTCTTTGAACTGCTGTTAAAAAGCACACGGCTGATTGCAACTGTTTTTATCATCAAGTCGGATGTATCAAAGTTGTCTGATTAGGCCTTCTCGACCAGAAACCCGCTGCGACACGACTTCATCAAACTCGGCGCTATAAACCTTGACCGGGTCTGACCGCCTGAAGCTGGATGGGATGAAGAGCGCCCTTGCGTGATTTGCTGCATGCAGAATCGCGCCATGTTTGAAGCTGGGGCGTCCCTTCCCGCGGGCAATGAACCCCGCGGTACCGGGGCGAAAACCGGCGCGGGGCTCAACGGCCATTGCAATTATCTCACCCCGGCCACTGCGGAAACCGACCGCGCGAGCCGATAAAGGCCGTTATACCTAGCATTCGTCCCGTAGTTATCAGTGCCTTGCGGTGACATATTGCAGCATCGTCAGCTCGTAATCAGCCTCATCAAGTAAAGGCGTGCGAGACGCGAAGCGGTCAGACGAGGTCATTGGGCAAGGTGAGCTTCGTCACACTAGTCAACTGACCAATCCGAATTTTGTTCTTCCAGGAGCGGAATACGATCTCTCTTCGGGTCACATTTGGGCGTCGACGAGTGACATTTGGCTGTCTACGCATTCTTGGTTCTCGATATCAGGCATGATCTGGCATATGTTTCTGTGCCACCTTTTTTTTTTGGGTCTCGGGATCGAATCGGCTGCCAAACCAGAATGAGGGCTCACGATGACTTTCAAACCGATGAAGCACGCGTGGTGTTGCACGAGCTGGCTTCTCGAGATCAACTTTACCGCCTTGAATCGCACAAGTACGCGCTAGATCTATGCCAAGACACCAGTCATTTTCCAACTTCATGATACTGAAGGACTGCAGAGGATTCGAGCTAAGCAAGTTACACAAGGTCGTAAACTAATTCGGTATTTTGATGTGGTATCTAGTGCCTCAGTGCGCTCAGCATCTGAGTCAATGGCTGTTTTTGTTTCTCCGTTTTTGTGTTTGTTATGACCTTCACAGTTCCTCCTTGGTAGTCTCATCCTCGGCAGCCGTCTCGGCGGGCTTGGGAGCAGGAAACTCCTTGGCAAGCTCTTTAATGGCGTTGGTGAGGGCATTAGGGTTAGCGCCAACAATCTCTTGCGCCTTCTCGCCGTGCTTGAAGATCAGGAAGGTAGGCATGGCGCGAATGCCAAGCTCCTGGCTAAGATCGGGGACCTCGTCGACATCGATCTTGACAAAGCGAAGACCTCCGTGGTCTCCGACATTGGAGAGACTGTGGGTGGGCCGCACGTCAGTCGAGTGAGATTTGGGCACGAGAAGATCCAGGAGAAACTTACTTGGCCAGGATAGGGGCGATAGCCTTGCAAGGACCGCACCAAGTAGCGAAGGCATCAAGGATCACGGCCGGGTGCTTCTCAAGTGCCTTGTCGAATTCGGCCTTGCTTTTAATGGCGGAAAATATTAGTACCTGTGTGCATTGGTGGAAACCGGATCGTAGACTCGGGAGGGAGCCACGGGGTAGTACATTACCTGCTGATGTTGTGGACAACCATGTTGGGCGAGGACGCGTGAAAAGCTCTGTAGATCGTAGGTATTGAAATTTTCGCGATGCGTTGAGCTGGACGGAAGAGTCTGAGAGACATGTGGAATAAAAGGAGGGGCACTCGGTGGTGACGGCAGGGAATCGGACTAAATACCAAGGAGGGGAAGGGGAGGCTGACAGTTGTGGTTGGGCAGGCAAAGGGCGTCTGAATTGTCAGAATTGCGCTGCTGGAGGCTCAATGTGGATGTCGTAAAAGTAGCTGCCCGCAGCGAAGAATCAGTAAGTGACATGGGCACTGCTAGCAAGTTCCTCCTTGATTTGTCAGGACGTCAGGGTGTCGATGACGCGAGAAGGACGTGACGCCAAGGGATGGTGACGCTGCATGTAGAAGTACTTGCCGTCTGCACGTAAGAGTCTAGCTAGTCGAAGTATCTCTTTACTCTCGCCTTGATAGCTTGTGTGTGCTCCCGGGTGGCTGTCAGGGACCCACATTGTGTAAACGGCTCTAGGCGATGCGTTGCGGAGCTCGGCCTTGCTCTGATTTCTCATCTTTAAATGCCGAATTGATCTCATGCTCTCAGTCATGTGATCATGATGAACCAGCCTGTCGATCGCATTCTCTTCACCACTTGAAGGATAGCATTGAAGGGTATTCACGAGCACTCTCAACAGTCGCTGGGATTCCAGATCAATGGCTTGCATATCTGCATCTGCCCGGCCGCCTTGTAAGGCTGTCCACACCTTTCGCAACCAATCTTCACCGCAGCTTCAACCGACACACGGTGCCAACATGAATACACTGGGCTAATCGTCTCGTCTCAACTCAGCGACGTCAGCTTCGCAATCATGTCTTGGTATCCAAGCTTGGCAGCAATGTCCAGTGGAGATACCGTCGTACATGGTCCCAGTACACTCTCAACTAAAGACCACTGGACGGTGAACTCCTCGCCAAAGATCCGGGGCTTGACGCTTACTTCATCGTCGGTGCACTCCTTACCCGCGATCAGCTGGAGCACCTCTTCCTTGCCGGACACTACTGCCACTCGAGAGAGGAAGCTCCATGGAATTCGCGGCGCCTTCAGCCTTCCCTGCACCCCGCAAACGTGCTTGACAATGTCCACGCGACCCCAAAGGCATGCAAGAGCCAGGTATTCGCAGTCGTCAAACCCCTCCGAGCTATCTTGCAGAATCTCCCGATTCTTCATTAGGAAGACGGCTAGATCCTCGTCTATAGTTATCAAATAGCAGAGGGCCTTGTGATAATTCTCAGCAGGCATCCGCGCCCCCTTGCCTGACAAAAGCATCAAGAACTGTTCGTTCGTCGTTTGGCCCTGGCCGATCATGGGTACGAGAGCAAACCCATTGGTCAGTTTTCGTGATCCGGAGGAAAGAATGCGCTCAAGCATGCGGAGCAAGTATGCTCTCGTCTCGGTGCCCATGTTCGTGTCGAAGAAAGACGCCAAGGCCCGATTCAGGATCTCTGGAGAATACTCCAACACAGACAGTAACAAACCGACGCCCTCCATCTCGCCAAAAGTTGCCCTCGAGAGAAGAGCTTCACCCTTGACATCTGTGGCTCCATCTTTGACGAGTGCTTCCATATTTTCTTTAGTGCAACCCATAGTCACAGCCTCGGCCAATCCCTCAGACAACTCGACGCCCTGGGGTATTGGTACGCCAGCATCTATTAGAACCCTTCTCGTCCAAGCTCGACCTCTTCTTGTTGCCGCAATCAATGCCGCTTGGCGAGCCCGAAGTCGTTCATCTTCGTCTTCCTCTTCCTGGGCTTCGAGTAAAATCCTCAATGAGGACGGGTCGTCCAGCAATGCAGCTTCGATGAGGGCCCTGTTGAAATTTCCTGCCTTCCTGCGAAGCATGAGCTCCAGCACTGTTTTCCTGTATACAGAAGTCTCGAGCATACTCAATACGTGCATTTCCCCATCCGAGGGCAGCCGATATAATCGATGGAGATCTACTCCGGTATTAAGCAAAAGCATAACCGATTCGATATGCGGCCTTATAATCGCAGATAGTAACGTTTCGCCCACCTGAAGAGAAGAGCTATCGTATTCTTCCAATAACCATCTGATAACAGCAGTCTGCGCGCTCGTTGCAGCACTAACCAAACAATCCATACCCCTATGGTTGCCAGCCGTGATCAGGTAGGATTTAGAATCTACAAAGCCTCTAACAACAGCATAAAGGCCGCACTGAGCAGCGCAATGCAGCGGATAACGCCCCAAAATAGCCGAAGGACTTAGAATGGATTCGGGAGAAGAAGTGTAAGTCCCGTAGAAGAACTTGCCGCCCGCCAACAAATACCACCAGTTATAATAAAATTTTTCACTCAAGTCACAGAGCGTTGCTATTTGTTGACGCAGCGCCGTGTCAGTTCGGAAACTTTCGCCCTGCTGTTGGGCGTGATCGGCCCAATGTTTCGAGGCATACTGATAGAAGTCTGCGGTCGGAGGTGGCAGCAACGCAAGAAGCATTCTGTTAGACGATTCCACTGCCCCAGACTTTCTTGGAATAGTCTTTCTGGTGGGCCAGCCTCGCAAAGTGAGGAAGTGGATAGTGGCATATGCCAAGACTGAATGATATCTCGTGAGCTTGAGGCATTGTTTCCATGCGGTTGAGTATCACAAAAGGGTGCGGTGCAGAGTGAGAGAGTCAGTCTAGATAGGTGCAAGGGTTAAATATTCATTCTTCTCTAGCCCTCCTACCTACTATATGAGGATATATAAGGGCTAGAGGACTTATCTAGGGAGCTACCTAGTACCCCCCTTCTATAGACTTCCCTAGGATAGCTTATTACCTAAGGGGCTACTTAGTATTCCCCTTCTATAGACTTCCCTAGGATAGTGTAATAAGCCCTTTTCCTTATAATCTTATCCTAGCTTATGATATAATCCCCCCTCTCTAAACTAGTCTATCCTTAGACTAAGCTACTTAGTAGTTATTTAGAGGGTATCTAATACCTACCTATAAGCTATCCTATAAGCTAACCTAGTTTCTAGTTCTTATAAGCTTAGAATTTAATATCCCTCGTTCTAGCTATATAACTCTTCTTTAGATAGCTAGGTAGCTTAGAGGAGTAGTTAGCTAGTAATAAGGTACTTATCTTCTACCCTAGTAACTCTTATAGCTCTATATCTAGGTATAAAGGGACTTTATAGCCTAGAGCAGCTTAGAGGAGTAGTTAGCTAGTAATAGAGGTATTTATCCTCTACCCTAGCTACTCTTATAGCTCTCTATCTAAAAAGTGCTCAAAGGAGCTTAGAGGAGTAGTTAGCTAGTAGTAGGGTACCTATCCTCTCCCCTAGCTACTCTTATAGCTCTCTATCTAAAAGGTCTAGGATTACCTAGTAGTTATCTAGATACTTATAGCTAAATTCCCTTATAAGGGTTATTCCTTCCTTCGCAAGGTTATATTAAAATATATTATTATTTAGGCTTATTTTTATTACTTTAAATTTACCCTCTAAATTATTATATTTTCTACTTATTATTATATTTTTAGTATTTTATAGAGGTAATAAAGATATTCTCCCTCTAGGGGTAAAGGGGGTTATTATTATTATATAGGAGGTTACTATTAGTTATCTAGTAGTTACCTAGTGCCTCCTTATATATAATAGGGTTAAATAAAGTCAGATAATATAATAATCTAGGGATTATCTTCCTTTTAGCTATATAAAAAGCTAACTTTAGTATTAAGTTAAAAAAGTATAAATATTATTTGAAATTTCACTCTATTAAAATCTCTTCTTCTTACTTCTTTAGATTTGAAATACTAATATATTACTATTAGACTCTCGCTCTCTTATTACTAACTTTATCTTAATTACTATATAATAAATCTATTATTATATCTTCTGCTACTACTAATATTACCCCTTTCCCTACTAATATACTAGATACCTCCTATATCCTTATAATAAGTAAGCTCTAGGCATGCTCCTATTACTACTACCTCTTAGTATAGGTAAAGTAGGAGCTACCTAAGGATAATATTCCTAAGATTAAGCTCCTTATAAGCTTAATTATCTACTTTAAGAGTAATAATAAGCACCTAGTCCTTAGTTATTGCTTATCTAATACTTTACTAGCTTTAGCTATAGAATTAATTACTAATTTATATAATTTTAAATACCTCTACTAAGTATAAGCATTATACTAAAATAGGTAATAAAAAAGCCTATATTATTATGAGTTTTACTTATTATGTTCTAGTCCTTAGCTACTAACTCCCTATAGCCTACTTATTATATAATACGCGCTACTAATAAGCTTAAGCGCCTTATAGATAAGGGTAGTTCTAAGCCTAATATTCAGGCCTAGTATACTAAGAATAAGGTAGGCTACCTAATGCCTCCCTAGTGCTTTATTACTAGTATCTAATTATATATAGGAGGAGATCCTCGCTACCTAGCTTATAGTTAAGAAGGCCCTCTAAGCTAAAAAGAATAATACTAATAAGTAAGAAGCTTATAATACGTAAGGAGGAGGACCTATATATAAAATTAATCTATAAGGCTCATACCTAAAAGCTTATAGTATACCTAGGTTAGAATAAGACTATTAAGCTCCTATAGGAGCGCTACCTTTAGCCCTAGCTAACTATTAATATTAAGTAGTGTATTTATTACTACTATACCTACTACTAGGCACAGAAGCTAATCGATAAGCCCCTAGGAGAGTTCAAACCCTTGCTAATACTAGACTACACCTTGGAATATATTATAATAGACTTTATATTATACCTATCTAACTACTATAGGTATAATTATATATTTATAGTAGTATACTACTTATTAAAAAAGATAGTCTCCCTACCCTACTATAAGATTATTATAATATAGGATCTCACCTAGCTATATTATATCAATATCTTCTTATATATAGGGTTCCCTATTATAATTATATCTAATAGGGGCCTTTAGTTTACCTCTAACCTCTAGGGTAAACTTTATAAGACATATAGTATAACTATATAACTAAGCATAGCTAGCTATATAGAAATTAATAGGTAGATAGAAATACTTAACTAGTACCTAATTTAATACCTCTACCCCTAGATAAACTAGTTCTAAAATAACTGGAGCGAAATACTCCCTACTATAGACTTCGCCTAAGTAGTACTATTAAATAAAACTATAGGGCTTATATTATTTAAGATTAAATAAGGGTACTTATTATAGATAAGGTTTAACTAGGATTAATATATATAGAGGTTCTTAATAGCAAGGGAAAAGATTAACTAGGGCGATACCTAGTAGCTTATATAAAACCTCTATAGTATATAGGATATTGCTAAAGGGAATATAGCTATAGCCTAATATTACTATACCTATGCTACTAACTATTACTAGTAGCCTAATAACTTAGCTATAGGAGACTCTATTTATATATTAATAGATAGATAGCGCTAAGAGAATTTTTAAAGCTATTCATATTATAAGATAGATTATAGCTAATTAAAGCTGCTAGCCTCTAGGGGGATATAGGTACTAGATCTGCTAAGAGAATATAATTACTACCTAGTATTCTACACTAATAAGCTTTAGAAAGCTACTAGGGACCCCCTACTAGGTTAATTTAAAGCCTTACTACTTACTATTAAGTTTAATAATAAGCTAGGATATAAGGTTATATAGATAACTACTAGCTAGTTATACTAAGGATAGTTATAATATTATACTAATTAGAAAGGCTATAATTACAACCCTACCTAGTATAATATTAAAAGTTTTAAGTATACCCTAGTAGTATTATAGGACTCTTATACTACTAACCTAGCTGCTATAGGACTATTAAAATACCTTTTAGCTTAGCTTCTAGCTGCTGCTCGAGATAAGGATCCTACTGCTATAAATAATAATAACGCCCTAGCATAACTATTGGAAGTAGGAATGCTATTTACAGAATAATTATATATATAGTAATTAATTACTATAGATAGTAATACTAGTAAAGGGGGGGGGGGGGTGTTGTCATTATAGTACTAGGTTAGATCTACCTAAATTTAGGGTTATATAACTACTAAGTTATATGATCTCTAGGTGAGCGTTATAGCGCTAGGTTAGACCTACCTTAGCTTAGGGTTATATAACTGCTAAGTTATATGATCTCTAGGTGAGCCTTTAGCCTTCTAGGGCTGCGCTAGCCTATAGATAGACTTTTCCCTTCTTCAACGCAGAATCCACTTAATATAGTGCAATTGAAGTATGCCAACCTTCGCCCATTTGCTATTCGTGACACTAGGAGGTAGTAGTAATCGGAGCATGCCTAGAGCTTACTTATTATAAGGATATAAGAGGTATCTAGCGTGCTCGTAGGGAAAGGGGTAGTATTAGTAGTAATAGAAGATATAATAATAGATTTATTATATAGTAATTAAGATAAAGTTATTAATAAGGGAGCAGGAGGCTAATAGTGTAAAGGTATTAAGGGGCTAAGAGCCACGGTTAGGTCAAACTAATAGTAGAAGCACCCAAAAGGTAGGTCTAGTATTACTATGCTACTTTTGCTTGCTTCTTCTAAGATCCTTCTTTTCTAGCTTTTAATAAATACTTGCTAAGTCCTTGCTATAAGGGTTCTATACCCTCGACCTATAGGCCTCTCTATCCTTTTAGCCTATACTAGCTGAGGTATCTCTAGCTTCTCTAGCTTAGATATCTAGCCCCTTATAATTATCCCCCTTCTAATTATAGTAATCCCTATTATAAGGTTAGGTATTATAGGTTAGCCCTCTATTATTATCCTTCTTAGTTATCTAGGGTAGGTCCTAGTTCTTTACTATTATTACTATTATCTAGCGTAGTAACTATTCGCTATATATTCGCTAGAAGATAATAGAGCCCTTAGGGTTATAGATATAGTAGCTAAGCCTATAGTCCTATTCCTTATGGGTCCTTTCCTTTTAGGCCCCTTTTTGCCTCTATCTAGGGTTATTCTAAAGAGATCCTATTATTATTTTCTTTTAAAAGAGAATAGTTATCCTTATAGTAACTTCGTTTTTATTCTCTAGCTATTCGCCCTTTATCTAGTAAGTACTCTCTTATACTATGCCCTTATAATAACTTCGTTTTTTATCCTATTATCCCTCTTCTAAATAGGCATATCATAAGGCTATTAAGTAGGTTAGATAGTAACTGCTATTACTAATTCACTATATCTACCTCCTAGTAGGTAGTACCTGCTATAGTGAATAATTACTATTCTTTGCTATCTAAAGTTATATCTACCTTTGAAATAGTTTAGCAAGGCTTCTTCAGCTATTTATAAAGTAATAGCTTTTTCCTACCCTAGGGTTAGTTCCTTTCCCTCCTTATTATATCATATTATTAATAGCTACTTTTATATTACCTAAGCCCTTTATTAAGCCTTTATAGACCCTTTATAGGATCCTTCCTATCCTTTAATACTTCTATAACTATTATAAGCGCTAAGACCTTATTAGCTAACTCCTTGCTAAGTATAGCCCTACTAAGTCCAAGCTTAGCAATAGCAACTATTAGTATAACTAGGCGGGTAGTAGCAAACCTTGTATCAGCTATGCGCTATAGCTCCCTAAGAATGCCTAGGTTATCTATACTTATTAATATAATAGTAATTATCTATATAAATTATACTAGGTTTATAGTATTAAATACTGCAGGGTGAGTTTAGTAATTATTTAGGGAAGGTATAGGCTAACCTTTCCTATTTCTAGATTCCTACTTATTTTATTAGTACTACGTATTTCTATTAGAACTAAGTTAAGCATTATACCTATATAATTATTATTAATTAGTATTAATAGCATGAGATTTTCTATATCTTTATAGCTAGAGAGCAGGGGCAAGAGCTTCTCTAACGCCTTTATAATTAGTTAGTAAACCCTACTAGCCTCAAGCCTAGTACTAAGAACTATAAGAACTAACTGCTCGCTATAAGCATAGAGGAGAGTATAGCTTCGCGCACCTAGGTATATCTATAGGTTTCGCTTAAGGTAGGTTTTACCTTATAGTTAGTCTTACCCTTTTATTATTCTAATATATATTTATAAGTAGCTTACTAGGCTAAGGATAAGGTCTTAGTTAAGAAGATTATAGTATAGCTTAATAATACTCTTCCTACTTACTTATATATTAAAACTTATATCTTTAAGTAGGCTACTTTTCTTAATAAGCTTGCGAATATCCTAATAATATAGCTCTTAAAGAGCAATACTTATATATCTATACTTCCCTTATAAGAGCTTTTCAAGATTCAAGGTTGCTATATACTTTATAACGCTTATTACTAATCTCTTATTGCTATCTTTGAGGTTATTAGTAGTAGCCCTATGCCTTAACCTAATTCTTATAAGAAGGTTAGTAATAACTTAGTAATACTAGATTAGTAGTAGCAAGGAGGATAAGTCCTTAGGTATAGAAGATAGTAACTTTAACGATGCTATAGAAAGTAATAATTAAAGTAGTAATAATAATATTACTAGTAATAGCTTAGAAGAAGAGAGCGAGGATAGTAATAATAGTAATAAGGGTGATAATAATAAGGAAGAGGGTAATAGTAATAATAATAAGTAGTAGTACTAGCGGAACTTCAGCGAATATGCAGTAGGATTCTATAGTAATATAAGGTTAGATACCTATAGGTTTTGTATTGCTTTTATAGGGGAGGGTCTTCTCTTAGTATTTTAACTATTTTATAGTTAATTAACTTTTCTTATTGCTCTATACTACTTATTATCCTACTTATAATATAACTTATGCTATTATTTCTTAAATCTAGCGAGGATTTATAAAGCATTTGCTAAGTATTCTTCAGGCTCCTAGGTATTATACTCTATTAGCTAGCCCTTCTACTTAACTAAATATAGGGGGCCTATTAGCGCTTCCCTTTATAATATAATATTCTTAACTTCCTATTCTTCAGGGTCTTCTTTAAGGTATAGGAGCTATCTCTTAGCAAGCTTTTAGCTATATTATAGCTTAAGTAAAGCAATAGAGAAGATATTATATACTCTGCTATACTTCTCTAGAGGTTATACTCTATAGGTATTAGAGCTTATAACTTCTATAACTAGTATAGGAATAAATTATATAGCAAGCTTTTGCTAACCCTTTCTTAAATAGAAGTTCTTTATTAAGAGTCTTATAATATCTCTAATATTATATAATTATACTTTTCTTTTAGTATTCGCATTCTTAGCTTATACCTCTATTATATATTGCTAATTCTGTGAGAGTATGGCTAAAGGCCTAAACCAGGAAAGGCTAGAATGTTAAAACGTAGGTATCTGTTGTTATATTGAACTATTGCTTAACCTTCTAAGTCTGCAGCTTGCAGAGTTTTCTACAAGGTGTATTTATCCGCCCCTGACTCGCCGACGTTTTGCCGACAGCGTGGCTCTGCATCCTGCACCCGCCATTGTTCCTTACAAATTCTTAGCTATTCTTTAGCAAACCTCTATTAGCTTCTTAAGCCTTTTATTAACCCCTTAGGTCCTAATCTTAATATTTAGCAAGTAGGAGTTAATTATTCGAGGATAGTATCCTATAAGGGCCTTAAATAGGGATATGCTAATAGTAGTATATTTGCTATTATTATATAAAGATTCAGCTTTAACTAATTATATTACTTATTAGTTATATAAGCCTTTGCTAAACTTTATAAGATATATAGTTAAGGTTTAATATATTCTTTTAGTCTAGCTATCTCCCTATAGATATTACGCTATAGAGATATACCCTTCTATATCTCAGGCCTTAGTCTAGTCTCGCTAGAACTAACTAGTAATTAGTTTATCTTAATTACTAATAATAGCCTTAGGCGTGCTATATTAATACTTAATCTCTTAATATAAGATTCTTGCTAAACCTATAGTATCTAGTTGCCTAGTTATTACTAAGAATTATACTACTTTAGTTATCTAGTATATAACTACTAGAATGGTATTATAAATAACTCCGTTATCTTAGTAACTTTCTAGTAAGCTAGTTAAAAAGTCTAAAGAAATCTATTAGAATAGGTATGCTAGTAGTTCTAGTATTTATAGCAGCCTATATAGCTTATGCTATAGTATACGCACCCCTTAGTAGCGCAGGCACTTAGCGATATATCGCTATATATCCTCTATTAAATATAGCTAATAAAACTTTTATAAGAATAGCTTAGCTATCTTATTTACTCCTATATACCCTAATCTAGGCGTATTATAGTAGTTCTTTAGGATTCATAGCAGAGGGATCCCTCTTCTAGGATAATAAGTCTTCTTATAAACTAAAGGATGTTATTATCCTTAGGATTCCCTAGTATCTTAGCAAACCTTAGCTGCAATACCTCTATAAAAGTAGTCTTTAGCCTATAGTCCTCTAACTATTTATTTAAGATCCGCGCCTAGTTATAGCATATAAGCTATTTTATCCTGAATAAGCTCCCTTATTATAGCATATAGGATATACTACTCTAGTATAGTAACCCTAGCTCCCCCTGAGTCCTCTAGCCTATTGCTATTCTCTCGTAGAGCAGTTAGCATAGCACCTATATATACTTTTATATAGGTAATAGCGCTAATATATATACTTATATATAGTAGCTTATTAGTACTTATTATAAGGTGGTGCTAACTTGAGGGTGAGGATCCCTTAACCTTAGAGCTAGCCCTCTAATAAGGTTCTTATATGCTTCGCTAGATAGCTTAGATATAAGTTCTTATAATAGCTATAGTTCCTTTAAGCTTAGCAATATATTAGTAATCTATTACTAAAAGCTAGCTAATAAGCCTAAGCCTTTTTCTAAGGGTAGGAAGTATATTATCCACCTTAGCATCTTCTACTATATGGTTAGGGCGTTATAATAGTCTATTTACTAAATTAGAAACCCCTAACCTATACTAGATTTCAAAATTAAATACTAATAAATAGTAAACCTATTGCGCAAGTCTTCTATAAATATCCTATATAGGTATAGTAAGCACTCCTTTTAGCACTATATAGTCTATGAGCACTATGAATTTCTTAGGGAGTCCTTATAGGTATTACGCCTAGTAATCTAAACTTTCTATAATAGCAAGGAGTTCCTATTGCTCTATAGCTTAGCGCCTCTCTATATCTAAGACCTTCTTTAAGTAGAAGGCTATTAGGCGCTAAACTATATTATACTTCTATAAGAGCATACTAGATGCTACCTAAGTAGATATATTAGTCTTAACCCTGGTTTCTAGTGCTAGGTTATAATATCTTAGTATTAGTACTTTAGTAAATACTCTCTAAAGTATCTTAAATATAGTTTATATCTCCCCTATCTAGGCGAAGGCTCCTAACTTCATGCTATTTTAGCTTCCCTTAAGCGCGCTATTTATAGGGGCTGCGATATAGGAATATCTTATAATAAATTTATTATAAAAATTATAGAAGCTAAGAAATACTTAGATATCTCTAAAAGACTTTAGTATTAGCTATTTAGTAACTACTTAGACTCTATCTAGGTCTATCCTAATACTATCTTAAGTAATATAGAACCCTAGAAAATCTACTTCTATCTAATAGAAGTTGCACTTCTTTAGTTTTATAAATAGCTTAGTAGCCCTTAGGTAGCATAGGATAGTATAGAGGTCCTTAGTATACTATTCTCTTATATCTAAGTAGATTAGAATATTATCTAGGTATATAATATAATAAGTATCTAAAAGGTTAGTAAGTATTTAGTAAATATACGCCTAAAACGTTGCTAGGGTATTTATAAGCCTAAATAGCATTATAGTATACTCAAAGTGCTTATATTATATTCTAAATACTATTTTCTACCTATCTGCTTTATTAATTATAATTTAGTAGTATACCTCGCTTAAGTTAATCTTAGAAATAAACTTTGCTCTAGCAAGTCTATCTAAAAGCTTGCTAATTAGTAGCAGAAGGTAATAGTTTTTATTATAATTTTATTTAGTGCTCTATAATCTATATATAATTATAGGCTTCTATCCTTCTTAGGTATAAATAGCACTAGTGCTCCTGCGGAGCTAGTTAAGCAGTATATATAGCCTAATACCTCTATATCCTAAATATACTTAGCGAGTATTTATAACTACTCTACTAATATAGGGTATATAGGTCTATATAGGGGTTCCTTGCTAGGTTTTAGTTTAATATAGTATACTACTTCCTTTAGCTTTATAACTTTCTTTATATTCTCCTTATTAAAAACGTTAGTAAAGTCTTAAAGTTCCCTAGGAATCTTCTTCTCCTGCTTATTATCTAGTAAATCTTTACCTAAGGTCTCTATATCCTTTTTATTAGAGCTTATAATACCTATTAGATATATAATATAGGCTTATTAGCTATTCTCTAGGATCTCTTGGATAATTACCTCTAGCTTAGCGAGTAAGAGGGGTTTATATAACTAAGTATATATATAAGTATCTATATAGATACCTTCCTATCTTATTAAGTTATTAGATAGAAGGATATCTCCTGCTCCTTTAAGGCAAGGGCTTATAATAAAAGCCTAGCAAACCTTCTATAAGTAACCCTAACTATTTATAAGGAAGAATATAAGCTAATAAACCTTACTTATAGGTATAGGTCTTCCCTAGAAATCTATTAATTTAGGGGCTATAATACTAGTAGCCTCCTTTAGTTAGAGTCTCTTAATAAGATCTTCTTATATAATATCTATTACTATATAGGTATCTATATTAACCTCTAGTTTAACTTTACTAGATACTTAGAGTGCTAATACCTATCCCTTAATAGTCTATCCTATTAGAACTAAGGTGATTTCTAGCGTAGTGCCCCTTGGGGCTATATCTACGCCTACTTATTTCCTAAGTCTTTAGCATTAGTTATATTAGGTATTATAATTATACTTATCCTACCCTATCTTAGGTTTAGGTTCTAGTTACTACCTATTAGCTACGTATAGGTTTTAGTATAGTTAGTAGAGATATAGCTATACTTCTTATAGTTATAGCATTAGGGTCCCTAGGAGTTAGAGGGTATACTACTAGCGCTAGGTATTACATAGGCATCCGCTGAGTAGTTATTCTAGGATAGGGTCTCTAGGTAGTAGTCCCTTGAGTCTATTAACCTAGGGGGTTATAAGCTGCTCTTATAAGGGTAGTCTAGAGAGCCTAAGTATAGTTATTTATATAACTTAGAATAGCTAGTAGATATTCTTATATATCTCCCTTCTATAATCTCCTATAATCTCTATATATATATAAGGTAATAGTTTATATATTAGTATAGTTAATATCCTACTTAAAGAGTTTAGCCTTCAGGGTCCTAACAAGGCCCTAAAAGAAGGTATATACCTTTATATTACCTATACTTAGTGTCACACGCCTTTTAGTGATATAGTCGGCTATCACGTGGGATTCCACATAACCACGGTTAGGCTCAACGCCCATCCTTTAAGTAGGAGACTTCTAGCAGATAAGCTTAGAAGGCTCGGCTATTATAGAATATATTACGATATACCTATAATTACCTATTATACTATTTATTATTATTCACGCTTATATTGCTC
>JAOQIF010000658.1:0-50782 GCA_026260285.1 Colletotrichum sansevieriae | reverse complement strand
AGGTAGCGATACTACTATATAGATCGCCGACTATTAGCCGACCTTATCATAGATTAGATAAGGTCAGGACTATACTGTAGCAGGGGGGTATGTACGAATACTTTTGGCCGCGACCTTCGTATGTATGGTACGGGCATGCAAATGAATAGCTCTCTCTACTTTTGCTTCCGCCTTGACTCCAAGTGACCTACCTCCCGAACGACATATCCTCATGCCATCCAACCGTTGACTAACTCTTGCTTGTTATATACTGTTTTATTTATTGCTTGTCATACTAGATAGAATGAGCTCTGCACCTTGCCTGGGGTGGACTGTTAGTTTCTCCTCCACCTCTGTGAGATGGGTAGTTGGTTGTGTATATGAGTTGGTACCGAAGCAAAAACACCCCTTTTGAACTCCTTGCGTTGACAGTGACATTAACCCCTTGGACAGGATATGACTTCCAGAGAATAATCCAATAATACGCACTCGGGCTCAACTGACGGCCACCCTGTTGCCAAACCAAACCACCAGGGAGAAGCAAACCTGGAAGCAAAATCTTGGCAGTGCGCCTCGAAGCCGGGCCACCACGTCTCTCGCGTGTTCCGGGTTATACATAGAGGAGGTCTTGATATCTTGAGCCCAAGCCACCAACCGATTCACTCAACGCATGCTAGAGAAAGTCGGGTTCTGTGACCTTAGATGGCAGGCTGAATCCTTTCCCTCGCACAAGGCGCCTTGAGTACTCTATGTTGAGCGACATGTACACAGCAAAGTGACTCTGACACAGTTGCGATCTCCTCCGCGAAACTGGCGTCCACCACATTACACGTACACTTCCGAGCCCTTGCACCTGGCATTACTGCGAGCGGAGCCGTCGGCCGCCGTGTGTAGTGACTCTGGGAAGCCGTCACACGCCGTTCCCGCCAGCATGGCCGTATGATCGCACGACAGAAAAAAAGAGGGAATCACCCTACGAATACGTGTCCCCCTTCCCAATCTTCAATAACTTTTGTCTAAAATTCAGGCCTGAGGACAAAGAGGAGGGGTTGCGATGGGCTCATGGCGGGGGCTGATTACCATGGTTTGGATGAGCTAGCCTTAGCTCCCGCAGCCTCGACGTTTTCACTCCTCGTTCCTTCTTTCAAGGTCAGGTCCGACGACTTGGTCTTGGGAATGCATGAATCATTTAGCCTCTTGCGAGCTGATATTGTGTAGCCACGTACGAGAAAGTGCCCCAGTCGCGTGGGGACATCGAGATGCGTAATTAGGGAGGTTAGATACTCGCTAGGCTTGGCAAGTCGCGATGCCCGGCGTTCAGGGTTTCACAAGTCCTCGAGGGCTTTGCGTGTGAGCAGCGTTATTACTACTACAAATATTGTACATCTTGACGTGCAAGTTTTCTAATACCACAACCACTGACCCAGTTCGACTCAAGCCTGCAGTCTGGTCGGGGACCGTTGTAGGACAGCATGGCGAATACGACGCGCATAACGCGCAACCTTGGCCTTGACATCCAAGTTGTACCCCGGAATGGTCCCGACAGCTTTGGAGAAGACACCGAGCTGACGGTCCCGGAAGGAGTCTAGAGCCAATTCAATAGTGTCGACCAATCGCAGGGTTTGCTTATCGTAGAACAACCCCGCGTACTGCATCTCTTCCAGTATAGCAAGGACTGCCTGGGTATCGCCATGTCGATACCAAAGGATGGAGGCCAGCTCGTTGTAGAATGGTGTCGAGACGCCCAGGACGTAGGAGGCGAGACCCAGTTGCTTCACGCGAGGAAGAACATTCAGGGCCAGGGTTGAAGGCGATTTGAAGCTCCGATCGAGGGCCTTGAGACCTACGACGAGGTGGGAAGGGTAGATGGGACCATGGGTGTCCATGTTGAGGACCGGCTTCTGCTTCTTTGTCTTCTTCTTCTCTGCCTTCTGGGCATCCTGCGACTTGTTATCGGCGATGCCCAGCTTCTCAACCATGGAGAAGACTTCCTGCTCCAGCACGTCCCACGCCTCCACGTCCGTATTGCATGTATCCAACAGCTGCTGTAGCTTCACCGTTTCTACTAAGCGCAGTTCATCGCGCGCATCCTGCACTTCGGGGTCCTTGTGGATCTCTCCCTCACGTTTGAGAGAGATGCTCGATGTCGGTTTTTCTCGTTCGTCTCCGAGGATGTCGCCGGTCATCTCGCGCATGCCAAGCGCAGCTTCGGCAGCTCGACGCAAAGAGGCAGGGTATTTGCTGAGAATGGCATCGCGGGACTCCGATCCGGTCTCTTCAGTCAACTGGTGTGGAGGTTTGACGGGGGCTGGGCTGCGTTTCGCGAGATCGTCGAAAATTTTGCGAAATACGTGTCTTTCTGTCGGAGTAATGGTTGATCGCGTGCCACTGCTGTCGCCATCTCGGCTGCTGGGGATGTCGGCTCGCTCCTCTTGAATTGAACCCTCCCACTCGAAGGGAATGGGCTGCTCGCGGGGGGGTCGATTCAGTTGGCCAGCCGTCGTCGAGAAAGACCGAAGGGCAACAGATGCCCTCAGGATTGTCCTCGTTTGGTAGAGGAACGGGGTTAATGTCGTGGCCATAATGATTGCTGTGATGGCTGGCGCAAAGTCTCGACTTAGCAGCTAAAATTCTCGACTTTGGCGATAGCTTCTGGAAAATTTCCCTGCCGGGTCCAGGCCGGCGGCATCAGTCCCATTCAGGAGCTCGGGCCATCTCAGGGACCAGACGGGCCCTTGCAGCAGTCATACAGGCTGACGTAATTGACTTTAAGTCCCTGCAGCAGCTAACGCGTTGCGACGCGGTTCAGGTCAACGAAGAAAGAGCAGACGCGCCGCTCCTTCCGGCGCACTTCGTGAGTCCCCTCTCTTTCTTGTAGACTCAGCAACTTTCAGTCTCTTAGCCACTCTCCCTGTGGCCTATATCGAGCCAGCTCAATCCGAACCTCGGCCTGTTCAGCTGACGCATGTCGCATTTTGCTTACGACCAGTGGCATGCATTGCTCCTCCCGCCACCAAATACCTTAGTTCTCGTCACATTCAGCTAAGAGCTGACGACGTACTTCACGCTTCAGGGCGGCAACTGCGTTTCCAGATAAACCCTGCTCTTGGCCACAAGTTGTCATCCAATTTTTTGACTGAGGACAATAACCGCCACCATGCCTAAGATGAAGAGCGAGGAGAAGGTCCTCAGCGCCTTCGAGCGGCGCCGCCTCGAGAACATTGCGGCAAACCAGACGATTCTCAAGGATCTGGCTAAGTCTTCTGACAAGTTGATGCCGGATAAGCCCAAGCCAACTCCGAGGTCCTCCAGGTCTGCGACAGTTAAGAAGGTCGCAGCACCCGCCGCACCTGCGGGTCCAACACGCCGAAGTGCGCGGGTGGCTGGATTGGACGCCGACAACGAAACCCTGAAGCGCAAGTACGAGGTTGAGCTTGAAGACCAAGCTGCGAAAGAAAAAGCGAAGAGGACTAGAGTCGGCGGCGATCTGAAGCTAGGCGACGTTGCTGTCGACGGAAAGAAATGGAACCAAGGCATCGACAGCTTGGGGGCCCTTCTCCCTCGCGGCGCCCAGCCAGGAGTTCCCACATTCACCGACGACGATGTTGAGAGCACGTCCGACATGGACTTGAAAGAGTTGAGGAAAAAATTGAACGGATTGGAGCTGTATGAAAAGTGGGCGCCCAATGGTATGTCAACCCTTTTTTTCCATCACTGCGCGGCGGTTGACATCTACTAGACATCAAGATCTGCCCTCTACGTATCTACAGTTCGGCGTTCCACCCCACTGAAGAAAAGCCTCTTATTTTTGCGGGCGATAAAGAAGGTGCCATGGGTATTTTCGACGCATCACAGCCTGGCCCAAAGATTGAGGACGACGACGAAGCCGAAGACAACTGGTTCGAGCCCGTTATCGGCGCATACAAGCTGCATACTAGAACTATCTCCTCCATTATCGTCTCGCCCTTTGAGCAGCAAAAGGTTTATACCTCGTCTTACGACTCGACAATTCGCATCCTGGACCTCCAAGGCGACATGTGTGTCCCGGTTTGGGAGCCAGAGGGCAAGGACGACGATGTCCCGCTCTCCGCCATAGACGTGCCTTGCGACGACAAAAATCTCGTCTACTTCTCGACACTTCAGGGGGGTCTCGGGAGAGTTGATGTTCGGTCTCCGAAGAGCACAGAGATTTGGCCTTTGTGCGACAATAAGATTGGCGGTTTCTCTCTCCACCCCCGAGAACCGCATTTGGTCGCAACCGCCTCGCTTGACCGGACGATGAAGATCTGGGACCTGCGCAAGATTAAAGGAAAGGGCGAAATGAGATATCCCGAAATGATTTATGAGCACGACAGTAGGTTATCAGTGTCTCATGCAGCTTGGAGTTCCGCTGGCCACGTCGCCACGTCGTCTTACGACGACACCATCAAGATATACAACTTTGCGGACAGACAAGAGTGGGACAAGAAGGGCATGGAGCCGGCGCATATTATTCGACACAATAACCAGACCGGGCGTTGGGTAACGATACTCAAGCCGCAATGGCAGAAGCGACCCAGGGACGGAATCCAAAAGTTCACCATTGGCAATATGAATAGATTTGTCGATGTCTACGCTGCGAATGGAGAGCAACTCGCACAACTCGGCGGAGAGGGCATTTCTGCGGTGCCCGCCGTTGCCCAATTCCACCCAACCATGGACTGGGTCGCAGGTGGCACCGCCAGTGGCAAGCTCTGCCTCTGGATGTGAGGATTATTCTGTACATTCACCTTCACCAAACGCTCGAGACGACGCATCTTACTTCAAGACTCGTCTTCAACCAGTTCTTCTCAACTCCGGATTCGGAAGTCTAGAAGCAGCTGGTCAGCGGCTAAATCGAAGCGATTGCTCCGCCTTTTCGGTCGGACAAGACGAGGATTTGTCTTGATCAGAGTTTTGTTTTCATGTTCTATGGCTACCCTTCTTTTCGGGGTTTGTCAGATTTTGCGCGGCGTTGGAATGGCCATGACAAGCGGCTGGCTTCGGGCTTGAGAAATGGTTAACAAAAGCTTGACTCAATGTGAAGAAGATGGGGGCTCGATTGGCGAACAGGAGTCAACGAGCGTTAGCAGCGAGAGTGAATAGCGTTCATCGTCTGCGGGAGGGTCTGGTATCGCATTATTCCGCTGCAGCGGTACTGCAAGGGCTAGCCTCTTATGATGAGGAAACCTACGGGTGGATAAACATCGCACTACGGCTGGTTGCAACTCATCAACTGAGATAAAAAAGATTTTGTGTAGGTCAAAAAAACATACCATTGTATTTGCATAACATACTTTGGAGAGTGAAATAGTGTATGAAATTGCTGGAGTGCGACCGCTCTAAAACATCACATCGGCGTACCAACTACAGTCACTTTGAAGGGACTTGGGTACTCCTCGCCCAGATGAAGTGTTCCCAGAAAATGACAATTCCGAACAAGTGTGGTGCCAGCTCCGGCTAGAAGAATCACTCGTCAGAGAAATGTAGCTACTCGTATAATCATACAGGAAGTTCAGATCATGTTGGTCGATGGGTTCGTCCTAGTTGATATTGATATCTGTGACAGAAACAGTCCTCGACATGTATGTGATACATGGAAAGCTCCTGATTTGTGTATTTCCTCCTTTGTTTTAAGAAAATATGGCACAAAATTCGGACTTGACGTATCCATGCCTTTTTATTCGTGAAATTCAGATGTATCGCTTCAGATCCAAGTCGATTGATGCATTTTATTAAGAATGTTATACATTCATTGTATTAGTGATTTCGTTGGTTCAGGTGAAGCTCATGCAACCCTGTAAGCATCGTAGATGACCTTCGCCCCTAATCTCGCACCACTCCCAACCCACATGGCAGTGTTGACGGTCTCATTGTACCTCGAGTCCCCAGTCTCCATCTTCACGTTCAGCCGGAAGCTGTACTCGTCCGGCTTGACGTCGTTGGCGCGGGCAGGGTCAAACAGCCTCTCCATGACCTCCCTCGGCCCGGTCCGCCAGCCCGTGGTCTTGACCGTGATGTAAGCAGGCTCCTCATCATCCGTCTTCAGCAAGTACGCGGTATCGACGGCAGTGCTCAGATCTTCGGCCACAACGATCTGGCTGTCCTGGCCTCCGGCAACAACAGTGCCAGTGCCCCACGTAGCGCTGAAGACGCCGCCAGAGAAGGATATCCAATTCCGCTTTCCGAAGGGGCCAATGCCAACGGCGATGAGGGGGTTGAGATCGACGACGATGCGGAAGTCGAGATCGAGCTTCGGGACGGGGAGGGGAAAGGCAGCCCGTGTAAAGTTGGCGGGGAGGTTGTCCTCGCGGAATGGTTGCCCCTGGCCGGAAGAGCTGTTGAAGGCGGCGGTCAGCTCTGCGCAAAGTGACAACGCGAGCTGAAAGGATCTCAGATACCTCATTTTCAACTGAGATCAATGGTCAAAAGTATAAGCGTAGTAAGGAGGGTTATGAGGGAGATTCTTGCATCGTGAGTTTAGCGGAGAAGCGTCGAAATTGGATTGAAGTATCAAACACTGGGATTACGACCTTATGTAGGAGACTGGCCTTCAAGCTTGGCTCGGGCGGTTCAGATAGAACGGGAGAAGTAGAAGCAAGATGATGTCAGTGACGCCGAGTTTATTGAGCATCGTTACTGGGGAAGTGAGGCTTGTTGGCCCCCTCTCGTGAGGTGGTTGCATTGCCCCGCCCCCTCAGTTGTATTCGGGGATGGCGCCAGCATCTCGGCTCCGGACCTCGGGATCCTGTTTCGGGGCATCGTACGGCGACACGGGCGCTCCACAACTTGATTCCTTGCCCGTCCTCTCGAAGCCAGAATTGCCTTGCGTGAAGTTTCTGGCTGAATAACTGTTCTCTGTCTGCGTCGAATGAGTGACACCGGTGAGCCTTATGAATCACCACCATTGAATTCTTAATTCAAGGTAGACATCTTGCTCAATGCCATGCCGCCCATTACATATCAGTATTCGCTCCGTTACGCTTTAATTGGGAATCATGGCTGAACAGATAACAGCTTCCCCTACGTATATCACGCCCAATCACGTCACGTCAACATGGAATCATGTACGTGAGATGTTGCCATGGCGGTGTCGCCAGACGTTTTCTCACTTCAGACTTCATGACGGGTATCACAGTTGCCCCGAGTGAAAGAATCTTAAATCCTCATGTTTTTTTTTCTCGGTTTACGTTGTTCTGGTATTCGGGTTGGGCTTGGCGGCGGTTCCCAACAAAAGAGGGGACTCGAGATGGGGCAGATCTGGGATTCCCCCGCGATGAATCTGAGCGTGATGAGCCTGGGGCTTGGGCTCGGCGGTCGTTTGCGGCCAAACCGGGCTGATGTCATTTTCTGATTGAATAATACCTTGCGCCAACATGTACGTCCGTGGCCAATGTCCGCGGGTCGAGTTGAGTTGATTGCGGGTCAGTGTTGCTTGACCACCTCATGTTCATGAGAAGATGGTAAGGAACGATTTTGAAGAAAGTCCAGTTGTCAGCAGGCGACGGAGGCTCACATGCGCACATCCATGTCTTTTGGCAAGATCTTGTGATGGAACCCGGATGGCGCATATTGGCGTCATGGGAGTGGCTTATCGATAGACAGCTCTAATCTATGGCCAATAGGAAGATGGGGAAACTCGGGACAGAGGTTTGGCTGCTGGCAGGGGCATTGGACCACAGAAGGAGCGCCTGCCAGCTGCTGTCCAGTGTCACCAGTCTTGCCTCGTGGCACCAAGAAGCACGTCTGACATTCTCTCGGGCAGCAGAAGAGGCAGGAAATGTAGAGGAAGAAGGCAACTCCAGCTTGCTTCTCGCTGTCAAAAAAACCCAAAGGAGGAATCCGAACGCAACCACCATTTCCAGACCAAGTGGGTACACATGAGACCAATCAGAGGCCACAGAGGGTAAGCAAGGACCACTTGCCATCACAAGCTTCATGCAATCAGAGTTGAGAAGAAGTGGAAAAGGCAAGAAGCGAAGCTGAACCTGCCAAAGGGAAGGATGGAATTTGGAAATGACTAGACCCCTGACAGGACAGTGGCATCTTATCAGCCTTTTCCTTTTCCCCTTCTCTACCCTTCTCCCTTTTGTTGCCTTATTTGCAACATCTCTTGCTGATGCTCTCTTGTTGCCTTTAGGTGCCCGGGCTGCCGGCTGTTGTGACAGGCAGCTAGAGGTAGCTCAGTACCTAAGGTACTTGCCTACTTCTGTGCTAGTAATTTTGCGAAGTGTTGCACCCACGCCTGCTGCACCTGCACCTTTCTGCTCTCGGTTAATCTTGGAGTCTCGGGGTTCCTCTTTAGCGTTTTCTTTTCTCTTTACGAGCGAACCAGAAGCAGCATCTAAAAAAGGCAGAGACATTGTACAGAAAGCAGAGCACTCAGACAGAGAGGTGGACCCCCGGCGTCTGACTGCACCTCAGTGACTGACGAATGCCACTTCCCCTTCCACATCCACCCAGTTCCCTCCATTCCCATTCGCCCCTCGTCCTGTTCTTCTGTAGTAAGGATCTTGATTATCTTTCCCAGTTACACTGCAGGCTGAGAAAGGTGTTCTTGGCTGTCTTGTTCTGCCTAAACAGTTGCTCACTCTGATTCACGTTTTCTATTTCTCTAGGTAATCCAACATCCATCATCTGTGATCCCCTGGACAACACCCCAGAGAGTCCAGCCCGGCAGAGACAGATCCATCAATCAACCATCAAGTCCTCGGTCATCAGTCGTCTCACCCATTGTACCTTACCTGACCTTGCCTGGACTATCCCATACTTTGAACCTTCTTTCTCCTACCTTACCCTACCCTACCCAGCTAGTAATATTCGATTGCCTTTGCTCCCCGCGCTTTGCACTTACTTACCTAACCCTTTAACTCGTCTGTTTATTATATCCTACTTTGTCACCGTTCTGTTCTGGCCGCCAGCTTCCAACGATACCTCTCGCCTTGCTCCGACTGAGCTGACCTGGTTACCTTTTCCGCCGGCCGTTTTGCTTCTTCGCCTCATTCGCAACCCTCCTCAAGCTCAAACCTTATCGTCGCCGCCCGAATGTCCCCGCTATAATCTGCAACTCGCCTCTCCACGCTGTGCGCCTCTGCTGCGTCGCTTCCTGGCCGACAGCCTTCGTATCGACCCATCCAGGAAACAACCCATCTTTCCGGCGACCTCGGGTTCCCAACTCGGCCCCAGCTCACCTAGACGAACTCAAACACCGTCGCGATGGTCCCGCCTGCTGCTGCTGGTGCCTCGAGCATCAGCTTCGGCGAGGAGGAGGTCAAGAAGCGGGTGGGAAAGAAGCTCCAGAAGAAGCGCCACGAGCCAAACACCCCGACCATGGAACTCCCCGAGCGCTTGAAGGAAGGCGACGATGCGGGCGAAGAGGATCTGGTGCCGGCTCAAGGCCCGCCCCTGTTCATGAACATGAACCAATCCATCTTCGGTCTGATAGCCGCCGCCGGCTCCCGCGTCGATTTTCACGATCGGTTTGAGTCAAGCGACGAAGAGAGCGGCGATGAAGACGAGGGCGCCCACGCTCACGACGGCGCGGAGGCGGACAAACACCTTGGCCACGGCCTCTTCCTGCATCGCAAGCAGCGCCGGCGCAACGACGAACCCGACATCGCAAAGACGACCGTCCTGAAGAAGGACTCCTCCAGCAAAAGCGACAAACACAAGCGCAAGATCTCCGGTCACAAACTCCTCCGATCCCTTCCAGCGCTTCCCCGTCTGCCGCGACACAAGTCCAAGAAGGAGCCTTCAAAGCTGGAACCTCCTTCCGAAGAAGCTAGCGACGCCTCCGAGGCATCTCCGTCCCAGCCGGCCGATGATACGGGAGACGGTGACGGTGTTTGTCGGCTTGCGCCCGTCATGAGCCGGATGCTCGAGGCAAAAGCCGAGATGTCCATGAGGCCCAGCTTCGACGTCGAGCGCCGTTCAACCGACCAACTCACATACAGCGACTCTGCCGACAGCAGCGGCACCGCACTGGCCCGCCGTCTCCAGGACATTTTTGAATTCGACCACCCCGAGGCTGTGATTGAAGGTAAGCTTCGCCTGGTTCTGTCGCCGAGTGTCCCCACTAATGCGACCGGCCACAGAGTATCCCTGCTGGTTGCTCCAAAGCGTCCTCCTCCAGGGCTACATGTACATAACGGCGAAGCACATCTGCTTCTACGCCTACCTGCCCAAGAAAGCGGTTTGTCCTCCATATTGTGCTTGACTCGGTCCGAAACACTGACCTTTCTAGCACGAGGTCGTCAAATCGGGCTATTTATCCAAGAGCGGCAAGCGCAACCCAAAGTACAACCGGTACTGGTTCCGACTCAAGGGCGATGTTTTAGCCTACTACAAGGACCCTTCCAATCTGTATTTCCCCCACGGCCAAATCGACTTGCGCTACGGTATCTCGGCCAGCGTGACGGACAAGAAAGATGGCCTGAACTTCACCGTAGTCACTCACCACAGGACGTACTACTTCAGAGCCGACAGCGCGCCGAGCGCCAAGGAATGGGTGAAGAGCCTTCAAAGAGTCATCTTTCGCTCGCACAATGAGGGTGACAGTGTCAAGATCTCTCTGCCTATTGAGAATATCATCGACATCGAGGACACGCAGATGCTCGAGTTTGCAGACACCTGTAAGATTCGCGTCATTGACAACGACGAGACGTACGCTATCGACGAGTACTTCTTCTCCTTCTTCAGCTTCGGCAAGGACGCTATCAGCGTTCTCAAGATCCTGATTGAAGATGCCTCCTCCAACGCCAGAGACGCCGCTCGACTAAAGGCTGCGCAAGGGGAGGAAAAGCCGCATCCTGCGCCGTCTGCTCGGAGCTCAATGAGCGGAAGTAGGCGCCACATTGCACCGCTGAAGCTGAGGACCTCTAAGCTCCCCGAGGCTGTCAAAGCGACGCTTTCTCCAATGTCTGCTCATAGCCCGTCTGCTCTGAGTCCGCGTGCTAGTATGGACGCAACGCGTGCCAGTTTCGACGCTTTCAAAGGCTTCCGCCGCAGGAGTTTGGATTTGTCGACTATTATTCGTGACTCCTCTCCTCGAAGGAGCTTCACCGCCAATCGCCGTTCGATGAGTCGTAACCGCCTGGACGAGCAGCACCGGTTCCCTCACAAGCAAGGGTCCACAGATTCTTACCTTCAATCGTCGATGGAGGATCCTAGTTTCTCGAACATGGTCGCATCCTCCAACGAAGACCCCTCCGCTAGCCAGATTCTTCGAGGTAGCGACGTCTTCCAGAACCCGACGATGCGCCGGTCAGCCTCTGCTTCCCGTACCGAGTTGGACAAGCAGCAACGTCGCCATCCCAGGAGTCCTCCCGCGCTGGCTGCCTACAGTGGCCAACATGCAGCGACAACAGGATCGATTCATGATGGCGACAAGCCACCCGCTACCCCGACTTTGCAGAGCATCACCAAGATGGGCGCATTCCCCCTTCAGCGCGTCGGAGCATTCGCTGAATATCTTAACAGCACGAGCAGTAAGTTGGGCTCGATGCTTGCCACCGAATCTATGGGCTACGTGGAAAAGGTGTCTGGAATGTGGCGTGGTGGTCGAAAGCATTACGACGCCCCTCCTGAGATCAAGACCGACGACGAGGATCTGTACGAGGACGCGGAAGGCAAGATTCAGACATCTATGGATCGCTTCCGCGCCCACTTTGCTCTGCCCGAGACGGAGAAGCTTCAAGCGACTTACTTTGGCTACATCCTGCGCGTTCTCCCTCTCTATGGAAAGATCTACATTAGCGACAAGTCCTTCTGCTTCAGAAGTTTATTACCTGGTACCAGAACGAAGCTTATTCTGCCGCTGAAGGACATTGAGAACGTGGACAAGGAGAAGGGTTTCAGGTTTGGATATTCTGGCCTGGTTATTGTCATTCGCGGTCATGAAGAAGTCTTTTTCGAATTTGGCCAAGCCGAGATCAGAGATGACTGCGCCGTGACGTTACTGCAGAGTTTAGAGACGACTCGTTACCTGCGGGAGATGGGAGACTTGGATTTGGAAGAGAAAGAAGACGAAGAGAACGCCATGGCCGAACGCGACGCCCTGAAGGAGGCTCGTCAAATTGAGGAATTTCACGACCACGAATTGCGCCTCCCCAAGCAAAGCTCCAACGTTAGCGACGCCCCAACCATTCTCTTCGACGATCCTAAGGCGTCTTTCCTCAACTTCAAGCCTCCCCACGCGCTTAAGATTACCTGCCTGACCATCGGCTCCCGAGGTGATGTGCAGCCGTACATTGCCTTGTGCAAGGGCCTCATTGCCGAAGGTCACAAGCCCCGGATTGCTACCCATGTTGAGTTCCAAGGCTGGATTGAAGGTCATGGCATTGAGTTTGCCAAGGTCGATGGGGACCCTGGCGAGCTGATGAGACTTTGCATCGAGAACGGTACCTTCACTTGGGCTTTCTTGAGGGAAGCCAACTCCATGTTCAGAGGGTGGTTGGATGAGTTGCTGGTCTCAGCATGGGAGGCCTGCCAGGGCTCCGACCTTCTCATCGAGAGTCCCAGCGCCATGGCTGGCATTCATATTGCCGAGAAACTGTCCATCCCATACTTCCGCGCTTTTACCATGCCTTGGACCCGCACCAGAGCCTACCCTCATGCGTTCGTTATGCCCGAATACAAGATGGGTGGTGCGTACAACTACATGACTTACGTTATGTTTGACAACATTTTCTGGAAGGCCACGGCTCACCAGGTCAACCGCTGGCGCAACAATACCTTGAAGTTGCCCAACACCAACTTGGAGAAAATGCAGCCTAACAAGGTGCCTTTCCTCTACAACTTCTCCGAGTACGTCGTCGCCCCTCCTCTGGATTTCTCGGATTGGATCCGCGTCACTGGATACTGGTTTTTGGATGAGGGTTCGGACTGGCAGCCGACTCAGGAGCTTACCGACTTCATCGCTAAGGCTCGGGCGGATGAGAAGAAGCTCGTCTACGTCGGTTTCGGCTCCATCATTGTGAATGACACCATCAAGATGACGCAAGAGGTCATCGACGCTGTTCTCAAGGCAGACGTCCGGTGCATTCTGTCCAAAGGCTGGTCGGATCGTATCAAGCAAGCCGATGATGATGGCCCGAAGAAGGAAGAGCCTGCCATGCCGCCGGAGATCCATGTGATCAAGAGCGCGCCTCACGACTGGCTTTTTTCTCAGATTGATGCCGCTGCCCATCACGGTGGATCTGGTACCACTGGCGCCAGCTTGCGTGCTGGAATTCCCACCATCATCAGACCGTTCTTTGGCGATCAGTTCTTCTTCGGTAGTAGAGTCGAGGATATAGGTGTCGGCATCTGCCTCAAGAAATGGGGCGCCATCTCATTTGCTCGCGCGCTTTGGGAGGCAACGCATAACGACCGTATGATCGTCAAGGCACGCGTGCTCGGCGAGCAGATTCGCAGTGTAAGTGAAACAGCGCCACGACCTTTGCGTCTCTTTACTGATCAGAAACAGGAAAACGGCGTTGAGACTGCCATACAGTGTATCTATCGCGATATGGAGTATGCAAAGAGTTTGATCAAGCGCAAGGCGGGCAAGAATGCCCACGTCGAACTAGATGACGACGACGAGTCAGCCGAGGAAAGCTGGACATTCATAGGAAAGGACGAACCGGACCCGGACATGACGACGAAGAAACTGTCTGACATGGGAGCCCTTTCCGGAGCGACGAACGCGAAGCCGCACGGCACAAGAGCTTTGAAAGTGCCTTCCTCGGAGCCGGTCGCCTAGGAGGTTGATCATGGTGGACTTAGGGAGGCGCTGGAAATCGAGATGCCACGGACAACTCCAACGAAGATGGCAACAGAGGATTGGCAATGGGAATCCGTGGAGTGGACGGAATGAGCAAGTACAGGGCGAGTTGGCGTTTAGGCCTAGACAAGACGGGCATTATTGCTTTTCTGATTTGGCGTCTGGGGGAGGGCGGAACTGGTGACTGGCTTCTGAGGTGACGGCGTGATCCAGAGGGCGAAAGGTACGAAAGCATGGCACTGCTCATCATGGATAGAGAGTACATTAATACTCCATTATGATTCTTCACATGTATTCAAAGTCGCCGTCTCTGGCAATCATTGATGTGTTGCGCTGCTGACGTGTACCGGACGCCCAACAGGATAGCCACAACTTGGCGTGTTACCGCCGAGCAGCCAAATGGGTCATACATGCAAAAGTCTGGGGCAGTGAAGCATTTAATTGCGTTCTGGTCCTGATCGAATTCCGCGCGAGCGACATGATGATAGTAGCGGCATGAAACCTGCCGGTAGACGCAGTCAGGAAACATGACGATGTTTCCGGTCACTTGAGTACTCTTTTCCTCAGCAGCACGCTCACTTTTGCTAACGAAAGTCTTTTCCCCTTTTCCTAGAGGGAGACAATCAACCGGCGGGATAAAGATACAAGAGAGAATGATCATCGCGTTTTGAGAATATGCCAAATGCTTCGTGTACCGTCGTCGCCTGCCGTAATCTTTACACGAATTGCTCTTCTCTAATCCATACAGGTCGTGCTTATGCCGGGGTGATTACTATTATGCGTATACCGTATTTTTGATTGGGTTTATCCGAAAACGTGCGCCAACGCTTTTGCTCCATTGCGACGCGATGCTTGGGATGGGGGTGAATCCAAACGTATGTCCGCCGCAGGAGGTATATACGAGCCCCGCAAGTTTTTCTTTTTTTTTCTTTTTCTTTTCCTTCACATCTATCCATATCACTCGTAAGAAAGCTCAGCGCCGAAAGGGGAAAAAAAAACACCAACCCAAACACAGCCATCATTTACTCTGTGTCGTCGCTACTTGACTGACTCTCGTCCACGTCTCCGTTGGCGATCTTGCCGACGGGCGGCACCCACTCCGCGACGTCCTCGCAACCCTTGGGAACGCGGCACTTTTCTCGCGCGTCGCACGTCTTCCAAAGCACCTCGCGAACCTCCTTGAAGACTTGCTCGGGGGCGTCCATGGCCCAGATGACGTCGAGGTGCTCGTACTCGGGAATGACCTTGCTGTGGACCACCTTGACGTGGGGCTCGCGGCCCCTCTCGAACCTGCGGAGGAGCTTCTTGCCGTCGACGAGATCATCGTCTCCGGCTACCCAGAGGGCAAAGGGGGGCGCCTGCTCGTTGTACCATGCCGACGACCCCTTGGGCCTGCGAACGTGCTCGTCCACTGTTCTCGGGGAGAGCGCGCCGTCGGCGTCGTCTGCTCGGAGAGTGTGGGCGTCGTGTCCGTTGATGCTGTCTTCCTTCTCTTCTGCGCGGACGTCTTCCTTCGTGGAGAGGATGCACTTGTGTCGTGCGAAGCATTCCCTTCCGAGCCACCAACGCATAGACTCCGAGCTGACGTAGACGGGCGCAAACTGGAACATGCGGTCTCGCAAACCACGGTCCCACCGCGTGTCCGTCCAGTCGAAGAGAAACGAAAAGACCTTGTAGCCGAGCCAGCCGTATAACCTGGGGGGAAGAACCTGATGCATCTGCATCATGAAGGGGATGAAGGCGTGGATACCGAACATCAGGCGGAACATGCCGGGCGTGATGATCCTCATGAACTTGAAGTACATCTTTCCGATCAGAGGTCCGGCGTAGGCCGCCGGCGCCAGGGCGCAGAATACCGTGAGCTTCTCTCCCAAGTCCGGTCGCTGTTCCTTTGCCAGCGCGACGAGAGTCTGCGTCGTGCCTTGAGAGTGGCATATGAGACCAATCTTCTGGAACCCGGTCTCGTACAGGACTCGGGACGTTAGCGCCGGAAGGTCGAAAACGCCCATCTGACGGATGTTCCAGCACCACATCCTTGGATCCGAGTACTCGAGGAGGACATGCTTCGGCTTGAAGCCGCATCGGTTGTTGCCAAGCCAGACGTCGTAGCCGGATTTGCAGAGGTAGAAGGCGAGCGAGTCTTCATCGTTGGTGCAGTATGCGCCGGAACTCTGCAGGAGACCGTGCATGAGCAGGACAGGGAACTTGCGCTTTTGGTCGGGATCCTTGAGCTTATTCTTTGCGGAGCTGAAAACGACCGGTCCTCTGTCGGACCTGTCATCCTCACTCCTCCTCGTGTATTCCTTGGGGTCGTACACGTGCCACAGGTCAATCAGGAATCCATCTTCGGTCTGTACTTGGAACTCTTCAACGTCTAGTCCCACACGGCGCGCGTAGTAACCAACGTCGCAGACGATGGGGTCGTGTCCGCCTTCAGTCGGGATGAAATCATCGGCCAGAAGCTCCTTGTCTTTGCCGAGTCTCTCGCTGGACTTGCCGCGCTTCCACTTCTGATCCTGCTCTCTTCGAAATTTGTTTCTGCGCATCTCTTCTTCGAAAAATGGCCTCTTCTTGTCGGGGTTCCGCAGAGTGACGCGGTAGAACATCCTTGTGCATAAGGGCGGGATGCTGGTGAACAGGGCGCCCAAGACAATGACCGCAAGGAATGCGAGGCTGAGGAAGAATGCTGATACTCGGAAAATCATGCATTGAAAGTTGCGAAATGGGGATGGCGGTCCGTAGAGTGGTAGAGGTGGGAATAAAGGATTGGTGTGTGACGGTGGCATCTGACGGCGAAGAGAGCTTTCTTGTGATCTCTTGAGCGATTTGCCGTCTTGGTCTGTTGGTAGTGAAATCACCTTTTCCTTCCTTTCCAAGCTCTGCTCTGCATTGGCGACTTCATCTCGCACCTCATCCCCTTCCTTGATTTTGACCACCGAAGGATCATCTTTGAGTTCGTCTTTTAGAATGTTCAGCTTGTGCGCCTCCTGTAATGGCACACCAGGGAGCCTTTGCCCTTCTTCGGTGACAATAACGGGGTCTTGCGGTGTGACGAAGCGGGCCTCGACAGCCACGGCGGCATCGTTGGAGTCGTGCTTCTTATGCGACAGCTTCTCGGCCTGCTGGGCGAACTCGACAGCAGTGTGGGCGACGGCATTATCGCGTATTCGGTCTCGGTTGGCATCCGAGGAATCGGAGAAGTTACCCATGCCTCTCTGGTTCACGATGTTATCGATGGCAGGAAAAAGTGGTCAAGAGTCGCAAAAGTCGCAGAGAGACGAACTTCGCAGGGATAAAGATGACGAGAATAAGCGGACGGTCGCGTGTCTTTGCGCAGCGGGAAGCGTACGTGAGTTGAAGTTGGGAAAAGTGCGATAGGAGCGGCAAATTGATTCTCAATGTCAAGTCCAAAGCCACTGATGGCATCAACAGGCATCATGTAGGTGTGCGGGTGGTCCCAAGACAGGGAAGCAGAATGTAGATCCCACTGTAATCTACTACAGGACGAAAGATGGATGGGACCGGAGGGGTGTAGCAGCAGCCGCAGATTGGGGCGCAATGTACCTAATGTCAGGGTTAGAGATCTAATGCCACACTGATCCTTAGACCGGCGGTTGGCGGGCGAATTCCAAGGGAGAGGCGACTTCGGGGGGTCTAGAGTGCTGGCGTGTTTGAAGAACCCGAGGGGGAAGCGCAATTTGGAAAAAGTTGGGACGCGGTCGAACGCGCTTACGCTTACACACAGACAAAATCGAAACAAGATCACAACGAACGGGTCCCCGTGCAAAAAAGAATCGTGGTTTGAGGGGATGTGCAGATGCCAATGCCAAAGAAGCGGTCTGAGAGGTGACATTGAAGTGTCAAATGTCAAATGTCACCTAAAAGCGTATCTTCCTAGAGGTACGCCTGGGCATGTAGAACCTTCCCGCCCCGTCCAAAAAAAAAATTATGAAGAAAAAAAAAAGACACCAGAAATAAAAATATAACAGCCCACGAGGCCCAGCCGACGCCATTGGAAAGTCTGATCAGAGCGCAACCCCAGATTCCTCTGTCATTTGCTGCGCACTGAGGCGCTGAAGAAGCCCGGGCCAGTCGCAGCCGGTGGAGGTATCGCTGCAACTGCTGCATAGCGTCGCATGTACTTCCCAGGTTCGTAGTTGTCGAGCCAGTGACAGAAAGGGATAAGGCCCGCTTGCGTCATTGCCTGTGTGCTGTTTGAAGCCACCCGTTCAATGAGTGGTATTGATTGGACCACGACCAACCGGGGCAATAAAAAAAAAGCATGTGACGATCCCGGCGACTGTTTGGGAAAAACAGCATCATCGATATCGAACGGCCTCGCCGTGGACTCGGGGCCCCTCGAATGTCTCTGTTGGTCGCCATATAGACATAAGGGAGTTGTCACAGATACAAAGTAATGGCCGCGTCAACTCTGCCAATCACCAATCTTTCGGGTCCGGTACCAAACTGTCATCGCATGGCCGGCAGCCGTCCGCGGCTATCACGAACTCGGCCCAGCATACCTTGCCACAAAGATTTCCTATATCGTACATGACGGTACGGATACGGAAACAGAGTACGGTTGGTGTTTGAGGCAACCCTTATGCAGTCCAGGGCAACCCAGCCAAAGAAGCATCTTATCTCCATCCTTGCTTTTGGAAGTTTCGGCGTCTGTGCTCTATGCCGGATAACAAAGACGAACCGGTTCTGCAGAGCCAGCAACCTATTTGTGTTGTTTCCACATTGCGCAGTCTGATGATTCTGCTTAAGAAGCGGCTGTGTGCTGCACATTACTCCTCGCCTTCAGTCAGCTCGGTCAGGACTTGTCTGGCTTGACAGCCCGGCCGGGGCACTTCCGGGAGCCGCATACCCGCCAAGCCATTGAATCGTGGACTGATTCCTGAGACTTGTCCATTGCTTACTCACGGCGAAACTCAATTGCGACGTGGCCAGCTGCTGAACCCGAACTGCTGAACCCGAACCGCTGAACCCGAATTGCTGAACCAGAACATTGACTTTGATATGTGCAGCTCGCTGCAGAATTCCATGAGTTGGAGCTCCTGTGGAGCTTGGAGGCCAATCATGGACTCGAGATGCGTCAAGATGACATTTGGGCCCATTTAAGGTCATCCCATTGTCCTTGCTGTCCTCATTACCCTTGGTGTTGTTATCACTGTTATTATCGTTATTGCCCTTGCCATCGTCGTCATTGTTTTGTTGTCGTGACCGTTTGTCATTGTTGTCGTATTGGACTTGTTGTATTTGAGGAGACCTAGAGGTACTCTAAATAGCATGCTGTTGGTAGCAGAGCAAGTACTTTCTTTACTGTCGCCCGTGGTCTGGAATTTAGGTTACAGTAATAGACCTTAGCTCTGCTTAATGGGAGTACGTTTTAGTTGATATCTATAGCTTTGTGAACACTTTGGAATAAACAAGTTCTTATATAATTCCACCTGTTCTAAGTCTTCAGCACGCACTTCTCGCTGGGTGCTCATCTGAAGCGTAAACTCTGTGAGATAACTAAGCCGAGGAGTGCATTGACTTGCAAATCAAGCTTGGGGTGTCCAAGACGAAACTCGGGAAACCCAATGAAGACCGCCGTGGCTTTTGCTAAACCCAGTCGTGATTGATGGTTGGGGGAATTGGAGCACGTCGGACCAAAATCCGGAGGTGATTCGGGTTCGATGGTCCGTAGAATGCTTAGTCATTCGGCTGTTCCCCCGCACAGGCATTGTTGCCTGCGAGAGCTTCGGGCGGAGCCTCTGGAGGTTGGGGTTGGGGCTGTCAGCTGGTCCTGCGCCAATGCCGAGGCCTAACACATCCCCAGCCGAAGCTGGAGGCGGCACCTACTACAGCCCTGTCCAGGGACCATCCAGAGCTTAGCTCTCCAACGCGGAGATCGCGTACGACGACCTGCGACCACCAAGACCATACCTTCCCTTACAGTTCCAATTGGCATCGTCTTTGCGCGCAGGAACCTTTCGCGACTCTTACGCAGCGGCACCTCGCTCTTTCAGGCCTCTCTACGATGCACACCTGAATTGCAGTGCTTTGCTTTGTCGCTTCACATTGGCCCGCCCGTCGAACTACAGAATGATAACTTCAGAGTTGGTGCCGCCTCAGCAGGCCAGAAGGAACCCGAGAACGCGAAGACGTCGTCAGGACAAACCGCCCTTGTCTGCGAGATTGATCCTAGACGATCATGAGGTGAGAGGCGACATCGGAATCCTGTCGGAGGACCTGTTCGTTGACCTCTTCCCCAACCTCCGTGATGGTAAGATTCCCCTGGCTCGGTTGTCAGTACAGAAGCGCGGTCACTGACTCTACCTTGGAACAGCACCCTCTCGCGAAGACGGCTCTGAAGACATTCACCATGTCGCTATTGCTCCCTGGGAGCCGAGTCCCTCACCGACCGAGACCGCCTGGACCGTAGTCCCCGTGATCAAATCCTCCTCCATGAAGCCCTCGACCGTCCATTTCTCGCCCTCGTCACTATCGCTGCAGAATTTCGCAACCATTCTGCAACAAGTTGCGCCATCGAAGCTCTCGAGTCATAGTCGCAGCGGCATCGAAATCCAGATACTAGATGTCGTGGCGCTTTCGCTAGATACGGTCTTTGTGAGCCTCGAGAGCGAGTTGACGAAACGTCTCGAGCAGGGCGAGGGAACCTTTTATCGCGATCATCCGAATCGCCCCAACGACAAGGGGGTTGCGACTTTCAAGACTCCTGAAGAGCGCCTGATTTCGGCTTTGCGCGTATCGTTGGGCAGCCTCAAGGTCCTTCACTCTGGCGACCTTTTCCCGCTGCCTTTGCCTCCACACCCTGTCACCCATGTTCCACCGAATCCCGGAAAGATCATGTTGTGTGAGCCCGTGAGCCAAGGAAGACTGTCCGAGAGTACCAAGATCATCTTGATGAGGGGACGAGTACACGCAAAACGCGGTCACAGTGCCCCTTCAATTCCGCCGAACCGGAGTTTGGACGGCGTGCCGGAGGACGACGAGGAAGACACAGGGAACGATCAATTCTATTCGGCCGCCGAAGACCGTTGCAAAACCGATGCCGCGACTACAGAGATCGACTCCGTTACAGAAACCGAAGAATCAGAGCTCTCGGGAGTTGACCACGATGATGATTTATCCGACGACTCCATGGACGACATGATCTCCCTACAGGCTCCTACTCTCCCTAGCACGGCCAGCGGTGTGTCGACGATGCAGCCTGGGACGCCGATGACGATTGGGAGGGGTAGGAAAACCAACGGCATAGCGACGCCCGCCTCCGTGTTCTCGAACTTAACCGCGACAACCGCACGTCCTGACAGGCCCCGCGGTCGTCTGTTCAAGGCGCAGGGAATGATCCGGCCGATTCCAGTAGACCTGCTTCACCCGAAGCCAGCTCCTGAAGACGACGATGAAGCTAGGATTTTCGTTGACATCGCCTCTTTGTCAAAAATTGGCTGCTTCTCAGGAGACTGGGTCCGCGTGGAGGCCGCAGAGGAGCCCCCTGCAAACGGCTTCGGCGCGTTTGGTCTAGGTAGCTTAGCCTCACTGGAGCCCACTGAGTCAAATTGGCGTCCTGTCAGAGTCTACGGTCTTCCGGAGGGTTATTCGCAACGCCCGGTGACCCGGATACCCGGCGCAAAGCATGGCGAGCGCAAGCTGTCTTTCTTTGAATCTCAAATGCAAAAGCCAAGCAGCCCAGCAGCTTACATCTCTCCAATCTTGCTGGCCAACCTGGAAAGCCCGTCGTACCTTAGGCTATCACCTATCAAGCGTGGGTCTTACCAAGGCAAAGGAACTCTGCCCAAGTTTACTGCTGCCTCGCGTCCTCCGTATGCTCGCGATATCACTATACAGCATGTGCGATCGCCTGTGACCGCCGAGCGGGCTTACCAATCGGCGGTCTTGGGCGGCTTGAAGCGCTACTTTGCCCAGAGGATTCGCCTTGTAAGGACGGGGGATCTTCTCGCGGTACCTATCGACACACAACTCGGAAAAGCGTTGCAAGAGCGACCTAGCTCCAGCAATGGCTCGGAAGTAGACGATGTGATGGCACTTACCAAGGACGAATCATGCAGGTTTGATCAGGTCGCATGGTTCAAAGTCGGCCACATCCAAGTGTCAAAGACAGATACCGAAGAAGGTTCGGACGACCTTTGGGGAGGAGTCGCGTGTATCGACAGCTCTTCAGTCGCAATGCATGGCTCTGGGATGGCTACCAGCCGCATTCCCGCCACGAAGAACAGCACCTGGGAATATTACCTAGGCATCAAAAAGATGCCCACGAAGGCTCCGAGTGCTTCCGCTTTGGCACTGCCTGACCAAGACCAGCGCATCATCTCCCCCCTGAGGCGAAGGCTCAGAGAGTTGCTTGCTGCAGCCACCAGTCCTAGGGCGATCCACCTCAAGATGCCGCCAGTTGCCATCCTGCTGACTTCCTCTCATCGGAATATCGGCAAAGCCACGGTAGCATCGGAAGCCTGCTCCGACATTGGTCTGCATACATACACGATTGATGCCTATGAGATTCTCAGCGAGGCTGGGACGAGCGGCAATGACGTAAAGACAGAAGGGCTCTTGAGAACCAGGTCCGAGAGGGCGATGAGCTGCGGACCCGACACAACGGCGTTGCTAATTAAACACGTCGAGGCATTGACGGCTGACCGCATGGTATCGACCATGAAGGAGATTTTGCAGGATACGAGAGTTCTGATCGCAACGACAAGCGATGTCGACAAGGTGTCAGACGGAGTTCGTGGTCTCTTCAGTCACGAGCTCGAGATGGGCGCCCCTGACGAAGCTGAGCGTGAAGGCATTCTGAGAACGATTGTCGAAGGCCGGGGCATAAATCTCGACCCTGAGGTCGATCTCAACGGCATCGCCCTCAAAACTGCTGCACTGGTGGCGGGAGACCTTGTAGATGTCGTTGACTGTGCGCTCATCGCACAACGGCTACGATTGGAGCAAATATCATCCAAGGCAGAGACAACGGGCCAAGCTGTGACCGTTCGAGATGTCCAAGTAGCAGGCGGCCCGATGGCCCGATGCGTCACGAAGAGCGACTTCGACGTAGCCGTCGAGGCGGCGAGAAAGAACTTCGCCGGCGCCATCGGCGCACCCAAGATCCCCAACGTTACGTGGGACGACGTAGGAGGTCTCAACAACGTCAAGGACGCCGTCACGGAAACGATCCAGCTTCCACTCGAACGGCCAGAACTCTTTGCGAAGGGCATGAAGAAGCGTTCCGGCATCCTCTTCTACGGACCCCCTGGAACCGGAAAGACGCTGCTGGCCAAGGCGATCGCGACCGAGTACAGCCTCAACTTCTTCAGCGTCAAGGGTCCAGAGCTGCTCAACATGTACATTGGTGAGTCGGAAGCCAACGTCAGACGCGTGTTCCAGCGCGCGAGGGACGCCCGTCCATGCGTGGTGTTCTTCGACGAGCTGGATTCGGTCGCGCCGAAGCGTGGAAACCAGGGTGACAGCGGCGGCGTGATGGATCGTATTGTCTCTCAGCTCCTGGCGGAGTTGGATGGCATGTCTGGAGGCGACGATACCAGCGGCGGCGTCTTCGTCATTGGCGCCACGAACAGACCGGATCTTCTCGATCCCGCTCTCCTCCGTCCCGGGCGTTTCGACAAGATGCTGTACCTCGGGGTGTCGGATACACACGACAAGCAACTCAAGATCCTCGAAGCCCTTACGAGAAAGTAGGTTCACTCCATCAAAATTCCCCCACCTAAATTCTCATCAGTACTGACCCCGGACCCAGATTCGCCCTCCATCCCTCCGTCTCCCTGCAGTCGGTCGCCCAACAGCTACCCTTCACCTACACCGGAGCCGACTTCTACGCCCTCTGCTCCGACGCCATGCTCAAGGCAGTCACGCGCCAGGCCGCCTCCGTCGACGCAAAAATCCGCGAGATCAACGCCGACCCGACGCTCACGAGCCGCCAGGGCCCCATCTCCACGGCCTACTTCTTCGATCACCACGCCACCCCCGAGGACATCGCCGTCATGGTCACCGAGGAGGACTTCCTCGCGGCCAACAGGGAGCTGGTGCCGAGTGTCTCTGCGGGCGAGCTCGCGCACTATGAGCAGGTCAGGGCCATGTTCGAGGGCTCGCCCGACAAGGACAAGCTGCAGAGGCCCGCTGCGGCGCCCGCTGTGGGGCTGAGGGCCGTGTCTGGGTCGTCGGTCATGTCGAGAGCCAGCTCGAAGGGGAAGGGGAAGGCCGTTGCGGGAGGGAGCAAGGGCAAAGGCAAGGCTGTCGCGACGGGGAGCGAAGACGAATTCGAGTCTGAAGGGGAGGTGGTGGTTAACGGAAAGGGGAAGGGTAAGGGCAAGGCAGTGGCCGGTTTCCAGGATGGCACTGCTAGTGACGACGAGGGACTGTATTGAGGTGGGACGATGGTGAATTATGTACTGGACTCACAATGTTTGTCGGATCACGTTCTGAACACAAGGTCAAAGAGACAATGGGCACGGAATTAGATGAGAAATTAGCCGCCCATATAGCAAAAGCAATAATTCAAGATGGCCTTCATCTGAGGGCTTGTTAACTTCTCCCACTCTTACAGCAACATGTTCCTTCAACGAGACCTTGGATGCCCTGCAACCCTTGCCTGCAAGGTGATGTTTACTTCTCCTCCTTCAACTCCACCTTGACTGGCGCCTTTGCCTCTGGTTTTGGCGCTTCTTTGGCTGCTTCAGGCTTCTTCGTCTCTGGCTCATCGTCACTCTCTTCACTCTCCTCGCTGTCGTCGCTGTCATGCTCATCCTAGTCGTCTTTCTCTTGCTCCTCCTTCTTCGGGTCCTCTGGAATGACCTGTGCCTTCTCCACCTCCGCAACCTTTTCTTGCGGTACGTCCTTCACGATTAGCTTTTTGGGTACAGCCTCCTTTTCCTCATCAGACTCCTCGTCGGACTCTTCTTCGGAGGATGACTCTTTCTCGGGCTCTTCCTTGATAGCCTCGGCCTTCTCTACGGCCGCAATCTCCTCCTGGGATGCAGACTCCACCGGGGCGCCCATGTGCGATGTCACGGGCTTGTCAACGTCCGAAGGCTTCCATCGGGCCGATGTCGGGGACTGCAGGGTCTCGCGGAGGGCGTCTGGGTTTGTGACGGAAGCGCCCCATGATCCCGTGGTCGGCGATTGCAAGCCGGCGGGTTTGGAGGCTGATGACGCGTCGCCGCCGGCGCTCGCTACGGAAGGTTTTCGGGACGTCTCTTCCGTGGCGGCAACCGATGTCTCTGTTTTCTTTTCGAGCTCGTCGGGCTTCTCTGCAGATGCGGGAGCGGTGTCCTCTGGCTTCTTGTCCTCGGCCTTCTCATCTTTCTTGCCGTGGACCTTCTCACGCAGCGATTGCAGGCGGAGTTGCTTAGCCTTCGCGGCTGCTTCGTCGGCGATGGAGCGCACAGGCAGAGCGGTCGAGCTGCTGCTGGCTTGGGGCTTCTTTTCCGCGGCAGGCTTCGATGCGGCATCGTACGTCTCGTTCTTCGGTAGCGGTGGTGCGGCCGGGGGTGCGGGAGGCGCCGGGGCGGAGGTGGATGCTTCGCCTTCGGCACCTGCTGCGGGAACCTTCTTCTTGTAGACCTTCTTGATGATCTTTGGCTTGTTGTGGATATTTGGAATCGTGAACTCGTCATAGTAAATCTTTACGTGCTGCTTGAGCTCGCCATACTCGTTCCATTCCTCGATTTCGACAATGTCCTGGTTCAGGAGGTTGATTAGCTTGGTTTAGGAATCCCGGGAGAAAACGGGTAACGCACACCGAGGACCAGGCCCTCTTGGACAAGGCCCGGAAGCTTTCTCGGACGGCCATTAGCAGCCTTGCCGGCACGACGGCCCCAGAGCATGCGGGCCTTTTCGTCGGTCGCGATGTCGATGGCCTTGAACGGCACGCGGTTGGCGCGGAGAATTGTCTCGAGACGGGAGGTGGCGGTGACGATGTGGGAGGAGCCAGCGGTCAGGGAGGTGAAGATCCAGAGAGCGGGATCGGTCGAGAATGTCGTTGCAGTCGCCATGGTTCGGTGTCTTTCTTCGATGCGGGTCGAGGTAGGAGATGGGTAGTTGCAGGGAAGAGCTTCCGAGAGGATGGATTACCTGCTGGGAAGCTTTAAGGGGGTCGCCCAGTCAGCAAATGGATGGCAACAGTTTACCTATATGCAGACGGGAGGGATGCTGACGAATGAAGGGATCGGCATCGTGTGGAAGATGTTGCATCGCGTACCTTGGGTTCGGGGTTCTTGGGGAGATGTTCGTGGTTATGACATGTGGTTGCTTTACAGACGTAAAGGTCGGTAAGGCAGTGAGGCGTTCGGATACGTGGGCAAGTGGAGTTTCCACGCAGATGAAACCCAAAGGGTCCCGTCCAGCCGTGGTAGTGTACCTTAGGCGGATAGGATGCGGGGGCGGGGTAATTCGTTCAGCGAGGAGCAAGAGCGGCGAGTAGCACTGCGGTGCAGGGGAAAAACGCGCCTGCACGATGATGTGGTGGTCTTGACTGGCGGTGACGCCTCATCCTCGACAAGCGACACCGCTTCTTCGACAAGAGCATGCAATACGTTGCACCCTCAAACACCAATCATGCAGCTGCGGCACTGTCAGCAAACTCGTTGTTCTCTCATTGTCTCGCACCATTTCGAGGCAGAGAGAGAGAGTAACGGACTTCGCCAATCAGAGACGCCATCTCATTCGGTCGACATCTAACAACACCATCCTCATGCGATCTACGATTGTCAATACGAGAAGGCAAACGAGCCAACTTTAGATGGCGGCGCTCGTCATGCAGATGTCTTCATTCGACCCCGATCTGAAGACAGAGATTCTCGCCGAGCAACAGATGGGTCGTCCGAAATCGTGCTATCTGTGTCAACGGCACACGGTTGAATCGATCACAGATCCGTCGTAGGCCCACTGCACCGGAGCAGACGCCTCACCTCACCGAAGGATCTTCAGGGGATCTCTCACAGAGGATTGCACTGAGCCGTCGACACGAAGCCAAAGGGCACATATTGGTTCGATGTCGAATTCAGCCCTCACCACGGGATGTTCGAGACATGGCCGCCGCACTGGAACGAAAGGTGCTGTCACTCGCCAGCAACATGGCTTAGCTGAGGGTTATCAAACGTAGCATAATGGCGAGCAGGCGCTGCGCGGCAACCGGCGACGGGCATTCGCAGGGCGCCATCGCTAGTGGTTGTGCTTCGATATCCGAGCGCTCCCGCGTATTGTTGTCTTCTGTCTCATTGTCCCTGCAGTCCGAAGGACGTTTGCAGTACAGAGGAAACCGTTAGCATTTAACGCCGTCGCGCACACCTCCCAAACACCCTGAACAAGGAGTTCCTTGCAATACACTGTCGACTCAATTTCGGGTCTCTCAAGTCGCAATTGCCGGTCGCAATCAGCTCGGAGGAGAGGGAAGAAAGGGAGCGATGTGTCGACAGTGCCCAGAAGCGATGGACAAGCGTTTCATATCTCAATGAGGGAGCGTTTGGAGGGGGTTTGCGCTCTTGCATGGTGCATGCAAGCGGGACACGATACACTTCGGTCGCACAACGACCATAATAAATGAAGCAGAGGGAACGACTCAAATTCTCGATGGCGATCCCATTCAAAGGCCCTCTTCGGAGGACAGGCGAACATCACCGTCATTTTCGTGGTCTAAAGTATGCCAAAGCTAATCGCTGACTCCATCGTGGCGCCTTGGTCTCATCTTGGAAGAGAGGAAAATCCACGGTCAGCATCCTGCTTCGGGCCAAGGGGGAAGCCGTTCTGCTGGGGAGCCGGCAAGATATACTGGCGCCTCTGCAGAGAGTTGCGCACACCGTATTCAAAAGGAAATGGCAGTGGAGCCCCCCATGATTGCGATGATTTGGTCGCGCCGATTTACAGTTGGTCCGACAGGGAAACCCCCACAAAGCAGCCTTTTGGACTTTGGTTGACTGAGACATGGTGATGAAATTTGGCTGCACGACGAGCGACTTTGACTGGGCATTTCAGTGCCAGGGCCCCGGAAGTCTGGGGCTACACCGTGGAACCATGAAATGACCGAGTGGCAAGCACAGCGTCATCGCGAACGGGAGAGGTTGTCGTCTCATGTTCCAAACCCTTTGCTGGCGTTGGATCAAGCCACGACAGATTTCTTTTTCACACCAGGCTTATCATACATTATTCCGAGCGGCGGCAGGGTACCAATATTAGCTCAGACGACGGTAGTAGCGCCAACTAAGATCGGTCTAGGAATTCTATTTCTTCGCGTCTGGGCTGAAAAGGTTTCGTTTGGTCGACGGATAGCAAGCCGCATCGGCGCCATGGCGGAGAGCAGAGCGTCGGCTTCTACAACGAGTAAGAAAGAAAATGAGGTCGAGCCCAATGTCAAATACTTGCGATATGTGGGCAGAGGTTGGCCGGCGCATTTTCCACATCCACTTCCACCTCCACGTTGTCCACTGTCGCCCACGTCCCGGGAGTGATCCCAACTTCCCACTGCAAGAGTCGGTCTGCGTCTTTGACACATGCTCAGTGCTCGCTCACCTCACAGAATTCAATGTTCGGATGAGCTGTTTTTCAGGCGACATGGGCACGTTGTTCCTGCAGAGAACTAGCAGGGATGATAGGGGCGATCCTCAGGGGCGCTTCAGGAACGAACCAGTGGGAAGTGCAGTCTTGGGAGGACTTGCACCGTGCAGTGCCGCTCCACCCCAATGTGTGCGCGACCAATGACCATTTCTTTTTCTCGGTTACTACTTCACCAGCCCCAATTTTGGATACGATTCTCAGTCCTGTGGTGTCCGGGCCTGGATACCGGACATGGCCGGGAAGCGCGACGGGCACCATCCTCAGGCCTCATCTCCTTCTTCTCGACAAGCATACCATACCCTTGGTCTCTTATCTCCTCATTGGCAATTGACAGCCAAGAAGCAGAGTCAGAGCCGAAGAGAGCGCGGTGACTGACAAAACTTGGCCCCCATATGGGCATATCACCTCCTCGCCTACGCCCACTGTTCACCGCCCACCCTCGCCTCTGTGTGACCAACCGACTTCTTTCACTCCAGAGGCCACAAGCTCAGGCATAGGCTCAGGCACAGACAGCCTGGAGGGACGTGATGCAGTGATGTGGGTGCTGCAAACGCCATGTCGCCCAACCCGCCCCAACGTTGGCAAATTTTCCGTCACCAGCCGATGCTTGTCCGCGCTTATGTGCTCGTGCCTATAGCCGTGGGTACCCAGTGTGGTGTTGTTGGGTGAGAGCGCAGGGTCACCTCGTCTCGATGAGGTAGAAAAGAGAAATACCTCGCCTGCCCTCCTCTCCCACACACACGCCTACCCTTCCGATTTTGCTTCGTCACCCACATTCTCTTGCAGCTGCTCTTCGTCATCGTGCCTCTTTTTTTTTTTGGCACCTCACACTCTTTCAGATTCCCGAATCCCTATCGACAAGACAGTCCCGTCAGAGTCAGATCCTTGACATCGCATTCTTTTCGGCCCTCGCCTCTACGCCTAACTACATCTCAATTCAGTGGAGGACCAGCTGTGGTCATACCCTCGACTTACACCAAATCGAAGCATACCTATCACCATCATCATAAAGTACACCACATCGCGTTCAAATCAGCCAAAATGCGGTTCACCAGCATCTTCGCCCTCACGGCCTCTTCCGTCGCCGTCGCTCAGACTACCACTACCATGACCGCCACCACCACCAAGACCATCACCATTACCAGGTGCAACCCGACCAACACTGCCTGCCCCCTCTACACCCCGACCACGACTATCCTGCCAACCATCAACTCCACGACTACCACCTCCACTACCTCGTCGTCGTCGTCCTCGTCTACCTCGTCCTTCACCTTCTTCGCCGCAGCCAACTCCACCACCGCCGGCCCGACCGCCTCAGCTCCCTGGACCAAGTCCACCGTCAGCCCCATCAAGACCTCGGCCGAATCTCCCGTTCCTCCTACTTCTGGCTCTCCCTCTGCCTCCGCCTCGAGCACTCCCAACGCTGGTTCTGGACTCTACGTCCAGAGCGGTCTGCTGGCTGCTGTCGTCGGTCTGGCCGTCACTTTCAACTAAGCGCGCCGCCTCTGCTCTCATCTACACGGACGTGGTCACTGGCACATGATCTCACGGTCATGTTTTCTATTTAATTCAATTCTTCCGATACCACCATTGTTCTCTGGGGATAGGCTGATTGGGGGCATTTACAAATCTTCACAACTATTATGAGTGTTATCTAAGAGCGGTTTGGAGCCTGGGCTACCGGATGGCCTTTACTTCTAGTCGTAGACTTATTGTTTGGGCAAGAGGACGGATTGGAGGAGTGTATACCTAAACCTACCTGTTTGGAGTTGCCCGTATACATACCCAGTACATGATGCACATACTCTTTTGTATTTGAATGATACGATCATGAGATGACCTCACTTTGAAAGCCTCACAGTCGCCAGCATGCGACAAGGTTCGTGAATGACGCAAGCGAGCTGGTTTCATATATGATTAACATGAAGGGACTGAGACGACTCACCTTTAACCAAGGGCGAATCTGCATAACTCACTCGGTCTGCCCTGCCACAGACTTGACATGCGCATCTGCCTCGTTGATCTCACGCACCTAACTCACGTTTTCCGCTACGAGCGCCTCAGGTACAAGTGCTTTTCCATATCTCCGGATTGAAGTACCTGCCTCATACAAGTCGGTTCACCTTGACGTAAATGACATTGATGTAAGGAGGCAACTTGTCTTGTTAGAAACGGCCAAGACAGCGTTAGCCCAATGCGACACAGCTCTTGCCCACCGTCGGTGCTCAAAAACGGCACCGTCAGCCAATGACGGGTTCCCTGAAGCGCTTTTGGTCCGATGGCAGATTCGACGCACTGATTCGCCCACGTGGTTTCCTTAGTAAAGGAACGGGCCGCTTGTTAGGTCTCGTCAACAAAGACACACACGCAACGTCCTCGTCTCTTCCTCTCTCCTCCCGTCTGCATTTGACTCTCGTCTCTTCCACATCGCCCTTTGCGACAACTCGTGCTTTCTGTCGGACGTGGCCGATCCTCTTCTGCTGTTCGACGTCGAGTTCTACGTAGAACAAGACTTCGTCAGCCTCACCTCGGATCTCGACGGTCATACGCCAATCGACGCAGCAGCAAGACGCACGATCCCGGCAATCTGCATCCCTGCAGAGATCGCATCGATTGGTGCCGATTGCGTACGAGCAGCTCTCGCAGCGCACTTTCCGTCTGCCATTGACTTCTTACACAGTCAGTCTTGGGTAGAGAGATGTGTGAGTACGGGAATGGATTGATCTATGTGGTGTACAGCTCACCAAAGTACCGAAACTTTTTCTTTTCCCCCGGTTCCATTCCAGCTCTAGGTAGCGCGCTGAACCCCGCAACCCAACACCAACCCTTCCACGCCGAAGTACTCCAAACTAAAATCCACCACGCTGATGAAAGATCTTGGGTGCGGCCGTCTCGACGTGGGCTACCGAGGCAGATGCCAGTTGCCTTCCGGTCTGCATGATCTGAAAATATGCCGAGCTGTCGAGTTTACCTGAAGCCCGGTTCTTGCTTTACAGCAATCCATAATTCAGAGATTGCGTCCGAGATCGACAATGGGGCGATGCGGTAGCCGAATCGCGGCTAGCGAATCGCTCTTGTTCAGCTTAGGGGAGGGGGAGCCGAATAGCTTCACTCAAGTCGCGTCTCGATCAATGCTCTATGCCATCCTTCTTTCTTGTTCGAGCCAGGCCTCTTAGCATTTTCCCTGTGCGCAACGGTCACATAGTGTCTTGTCTGCGGGCACTCGCTCTTCGCAACCGCAAACCGACTTGTGGTCACAGAACTTCATGGACATGGAGTCCTTTTTGGGTTCGAAGTGGGATCGGGCGCATTTCGCAGGCGTGTTGATCATGATTTCGACGGGGCGAGTTCGTCGGATCTTCTCTCTGTGCGGAAACCTGGGAGACCAGGTTGGGACGGTGTCTTCAGCGCCGTCCAGCCGTTTGAATAGTGTTCACGGCTCGGCCCGCTGAAACTGCTCTGACGGAGAAACTGGGGCTGCCAACTTTCGAGAGGGACGGCGCGGGTTGACAGACGACTGAGTCGGACGGCGGCGGGCTTGTTCTTGGCACAACGCAGGGCTCCTTGAGTCTGGGAAGGTCTAATTCGACGGGGCTTTTCGCACGAGCTGTCGGTAACGTTTCTCTTCTGTCGACTGTGAACTCCGTCAATCTGGGGGGGACGGGACTCGAACGCTTATATACGTTTTGCCTACCGCCGCGGTACCACTCACACACCACAAATATTTGCGCACAAACGCACACAAGCTCACTTACATCTTACATTCGACCCGCGTCCGTATGCGGGCTACGAGACGCAGAGGAGCCGTGCAGGGTGTCACCGAACCTACATAACCTGCTCCGTCGATTCCCGCCCTCTTCAGTCTCGTTTCTTTCTAGCCTCCTATGCTCATTGTATCGTTCATCGTCACGGCGACTCGACATTGGAAACGGTTTTCTTAGAATTCCAACCATTCAATACCGTGTGCGCTGTTTCTTCCTCCAACTTGGCTCGACGGTTCGTCAGTCATCGAGCTTCGGGCCCGGGTCTGGCCCCAGATGTAAGACTCGAGCGACCCTGTTGGCCAGGGTAAAGCGACACCTGACTTGGCAACACGGGCGACCCTACGGCTTCAGGAACAGGACCTGACTCTTGATTCCATTCACTCCGGGGCACATGGCCGTCGCAACCGTCTCTTTCGCTTTGGCTTTTGCCATTGCGCCTGGCGCATCATCACCAGAACTCTCCCCGTTTCTTCGTTACGGTAAGATGAACGGACGTCTTTATGCTTCGGACTGCATTGCGAACTGCAGCTCAGCCCATGTCAAGCACCTGGCAATGGACAGGCCTTCACAGCGTTAGACTAGACCAGACTATGGCCTGTTCTGGCGCAATATCGTCTCGAAATTTTCTGATGAGGTGCATTAGTGGATCAGGAAACGGGTACCTGACCGACCCATTTCCACTCTGGTGCGCAGCATGTGGAAACCCTGCCAGATTCGACGTGATATGGCCGGGGCTACGGTTGGCAGATTCAACCCCAGGCCGCTTGTGTCGACAAGGGCCGGCCGAAGTTCGACTCCTTTTCACCTGCAGTACACATGGTCAATCGCCCTCCATATGCGCCCACACCAATCGCGTCGCCTACAGCATACAGCAAGCAGATGCTCTAGTCGTGGCCATCGGATGGAACAGCAGCTACTGGTATTCAGCTACGGCGCGCCACTGATACATGCCGTTGGGAATTTTTGATGCTGCCCAGTGGTTCATGACAGAATAAGCAACACGAGGGAATCTGACAGAACCAGATCCGGGGACGCGCGATTAGGCTGAGGATGTTGTGCAGATGGAGTCCTCGAAGAACACGGCATGGGATGACATGCTGAAGTGTGTCTCGCGCAGCACCCCGGGCTTCCGGGGCAAGCAAAATCCACTATTCCAGAAAGACTTTCCCGCTCGAGGATTCCCTCAGGGCCGATTGCACAGGCCTACTGGGTAGTTCCCTCGTCTGTGTCGGGGTTCAATGTTGAGCTGTCAGTTTTCAACTTCTTGCGCCGGACGCACTGCATCAGCACAATGTAACTCTGGTTTGGAGCGTGTTTGCCAACAGCTTCCTTCACTGTCACGCTGCCATACTTTTTATCGAATCATGGCCATGCGGTCGGCATCTTGCATTGGCGGCAGGCGTGCCGTCTAAGTCTCGAGGCTCGAAGTTTTTGTCGCTGCCGTCGGCAAACCCCACCAGGACCATGTCACCGGGATCCTTCCTAAAGCCAGAACACGGCCCGGGGAGCTTGGTAGGATATGCCGCGAGGAGGGTCATTGGCTGGCCACAATCTCGCATGCCATTCACCTGCCATGTACGGGTAGTGCTGTGCTGTGTCTCTTCTCCCTTGCAGCGGCGCGCATCGTATTTCGCTACGGGGTTTGTCACCACGCGAAGATGGGGATCTTCGGCTTCGCCCTTCGCTTTGACTTGTCAAATTTCTATCTACTCATCAAAGGTTCTTCGGAGCACAGTCCGGCGCCGGTTTCAAGTTTGGTCACTTTTCACAAAAAATGATATTTGGGACGCCATCGCCGCAGCACGCGAGACCTTTCTCACTGGAGCGCTGGGATACGGAGGGGTTGATGTGGCTTCGTTATTTGGGACGAAGAAACGTACTCAGATGCCGATATAAAGTTTCAGATATGACAACTCTTCGGGCATTTCGGTTGTCATTGTGCCATGTGGTGCTAGGGCTGTCTCTGTCGTTGAATCGACGCGGTTGTCCGCCGTTTTTGAACGACAGAGGGTTGAAACGGTGCAAAAGCGGGTGAAGCGTTCTGCCTAGACTACCCGGAGGAGAAGCTTTATGCATTCGGCGTTCTCTGTCTGTATTCGGTGGATCTCAAGACCAGATGCAGCCATCGTCGTGAAATGTTTGGTTCGGCCTGCGGCCTGCGAGGTTTTTTTTTTTTTTTTTTCTCTTCCCCTTTTTGAAGGAGGACGGTCGCAGATCTGTGGGGTTTTTGGGGATTCTCTTAGCTTTCGGGGGCTGGTGAGAGGGCTACACCCGTATAATAGTTCCAAGGAGCATGCTGAGCTTGGATTGGTCGTACCAGATGGACTGAAAATTTCGGACCTAGATCGAGGGACCAAGGGAGGGCTGATGAATATACCCCCCGTGATCGTTTGTCGTGCCCAGGATCGGGTTTTCGAGGCTGTGACCCCGTGTGAAGGTTAACAACGCTGCAGTAAGTGCCACCCAGACGAATTGACGTCGCCTGTCTCCATTGAATTGATGACTTCCCTCGTAAAGTGGTTACGATCCGCCAAGAGAGGCGAGGCAGATGTGCAACTTGGAAATTCTCATACGAGTTTGGAACTTCGGGAACAGTTCGTTCCTCATCTCAAGAAGACTTTGCGGCGCTTGTTCAGGTTGCCGTTGGGCCGGAGTTGAGTGGAGATCACATTTGTCTCCCTAGGCCTTTGACCAGTTCTGTCTTCACAGAATGTAGTAGGGAGGAGCTGATATAGCTAATTGATCCACGCCGACAAGTTCAGGAATGATTGATCAATGCATTCCGGAGGAAGGAGATGCCGAAGGAGGCGACGGTTTCTGAAGACGTGGAGAATCGTGAGGCGATGTAGTCATCGTGTTCAGCTAAGAATATACCCAGCTAGCACGAGTCTGCTTGAGAACCCAAGCGGCTCAGCCACACAACTACCATGGCTAGACAGAATCGTTCCGAGGGAACCGACTTTCTGTACCTCGAGACTCATCCTATGTGCCATTCATCTCAGCATCCCTTCACGCGGCTACTCTTTGGAGGAGGTGGGTGTATCACGGCAGGATGCGAAGGTCGGGATGCATACCTGAAATATGAAGGGCAACATAAGGAAAATCATTGCGCCTTGACAGGGGATTAAGGCGTATGCATGGGGTTGGATTTCTAACTGTTATCATGTAGTTAGCATTGAGAAAGTCCATATTCAACACAACAGATGAGAGAATTTAATACACGATAATTGACTAGGTGTTAGGTTTTAGAAACAGGAAAGCTACTACGTTTTACGAGAGTAGCTCTGGAATACAGCACTAATACGCGATGAAAACCGATAACAAATAGTAACGAATAGTAATCAAGTCTAGCAGGGTGTCTTTTCTTTATTACTTATAGTGAAAGAATGCATTGAGTCTATTACTGGAGTAAGGGTGACTGTCACCAAGCTTAAGCTGTATATATATTTTTCGAGTGGCAACTCTAAACCCCTGCTCTATTCAGCTGTCTTAGAATACTTTTGGGATACAACCGAGACACCAGAAATGAATCAGGACGGAAGATATCTCGATTATCGATTTGGGATGGAGACCAGTTTACCAAGAGGGTTCTTCGCGTGGTGATCCGCCGTATATCAACAACGTTGACGTGTGTTCATCAAATTCCAACAGAATCCCACGTGTTTGGAGTCATCGACGCCACACCACTCGACAACGCTAGTAACATCTCAGAAATAATCTGCCTGATTGCTTCTATCACTACGTCTTATTATAGACACTTGATACAGTAGGTATAAATGAAGACAAACCGTTCAACTCTGAGCATACTATACACAAAGCACAAATTTGTTAAGTGACTAACGAGACTCTTGTGGCAATTTAATAAAGAGCTGATACTGACCCGGGCTTCTTTGAGAATTAAAAGTGCTGGACATCGATCTTCTCTTGGTCGCCCTCGCTTTCTCGGCTGTATTCATGCGCCGTCTTGAGACTAGACTGAACTTCAACGTCATAACGATCACGAGAGTAGCACTCACCAATGTTCCCAGCTTTCAGAAAGCCGACGAGTTTGTATCTGAACGCGACCGACGATTACTTCCGCGTCTCATCTATAGTCCTGAAGGTTGCGTCGTCCCAATCTTGCGACCATGATGACCATATCAAAGGCTGTGCTCGAGAACAACTAATTGCCGATTGCAACGGATTAACCCCCAAAGTTTGAGGTGCGATGCATTCTTTCGCTTCTTCACCACACCAACACCGGGACAACCGCTGCCTCATATGAACAACAAGTCTCTCGTCACGTCAACTCAACACTCTAGGACGAAGGGGAAAAAGATAAAAATCGAGCAAAGATTTCATTTCTGGTTGCCTCAGCAGAACAGGAGTATCTCGAGACATTCCTGCTACGAGGTGAGGCCTAAGCTACAGTCTAAGGCTGGTATAACTGTGTCGTCTTCCGTTGGTGTCTCAGTATGATTCATCACGGGGGTATACAATCAACCGGTCTGTCTCAAATGACGGATTCCTCGTGATTTTCCTTGAAGACTGCGGATGAATTTTCAGTTCAGCTGTCGACAAAGCCGAACATAACCAACTATAAAGCTGCTCGCCATGATTGACGACCTCGGAGCTCCTCCCCCAACATACTTATGTAGCTCTCGCGTAGAACCAGCAGCAGAAATGCTTTGGTAAAACAGTGCACAAGTCAACGGGGTTGAAGCTAAGGTAACAGCAAGCATGATCTTGCGGAGTACTTGAGAAGTGTGGCCACGATTTTACGTTCAAAGGAGCCAGGAACCTCTGCCGGTAGGACGGCGCCGACTACCTAAAGACGCCAATGCCCAGATTTCATACTGTATTGAATGCATGCGAGTGTCGTCCCCCGGTGATGATTGTCCAGCCATACGTAACATATCTCTTCGTATTCCAATAGTCCCGCTATCCCTCCATCGTCTCCGTCCATCTCGCGTATCAGCATTGATCATGGATGCTAGATAGCAGAAATTTCGCTATCCTAGCTAGTAGTAAAGGCCCGAGCAGCTCTGAGAAAAAACCAAGGTCTGCAGTTTCATATCTGCAACGTCATATGGGATTTGAAACCTAAATTAAATGGACTGGGATATTGTAAAGCCGCAATAAATGTCGTCGCTTGCTAAGCACAACGCAGCCGCCCACAACAAGTCCCCTCACACACTCTGCTCATCAACCGAGAACCTCCTTTTCGTATTCCTTAACTCGCTATTCCCATATGCCTCCAACTCGACGTCCTCATTGATCCTACTTCTCGCCGGCGAGTTGCCCCACCTCGACGACTCCCCGCAACCCGTGTCGCACGTCGTCGCGGACTTCTTCGTCGCCACGCCGGCGGACGTGTTCGATTGTGCCGTCGTGCTGCCGGTGTGCGGGAAGAAAAAGCGCCAACACATGCGGAAGATGGGCATGCAGAGAGCGAGGTTCCCAACGAGCATCGCGGTGCTGGCTTCGCGGACGCACCAGAGGAACCAGATGGGTGCGGTGGAGTTCATGAAGACGCTGACTTTTGTGAGGGTCGCCGCGAGCATCTGTGGTGGCGTACGTTAGGGCATGTCCATCGGGGAAGGGGCAAGGAGACCGTCTTACGACGAAGATGCCGAGACTGAAGAGGCACACGAGTAGAAGCTTCCTGGAAGAAAATGATCAGGAGCGGGCCAGAGAATCGAGTATAAGCGGGTGTCTACGTACTTCCCGAACTTCATTTGTAATCTGCTGATGAGACAGACGGGTATAATCAGCAAGATGAGATCCGTGGAGAGGTTGCACGTTATCTGCAGGATGTTGTAGTGCTTCCAGGTCAAGCATTCCACTGACGAGAAAAACTGTCAGATCCCATACCATCATAATTGAGACACGGCTCCCTAACTCACTATTATCTGGCACCAGAACGAGATAATCCGTGAATGGTCGACACCATCCCCCATACAAGGATACTATGACTGCGACGTATGTCAAACCGATGTGAGCAGAAACGAGCATCCATAGATTGCGGTGGTGGTCGAAGAAGCTGTTTGGATCCAGAGTCAGTCTTTGCCACGTGGGCTCGAGTATGGAAATCAAACGTACGTCAGGCGGATGTACAACAGCAGGATGCAAGTTTTGTTGCCCCATAGGGTCGTCTGTATGGCGGTCTCGGCGAGGATATTCAGGATCCCCAGCTGTCGGCCCTTGACGAAGTTATCTTCCGGAGTGATGTTATCGAGGTCGATGTCCGACATGAATTCGAAGTACGTAAAAAGCGATACGATTGCCGTCGTATATGTGAGCTATCGAAGAGCAGAGACACATGTTAACGCAGCGGCTTTTGCAAACTACTATGACAGCTAATTGGGCAGCGTTGGTGGACGAAGAGGTCGGCCGCTCTTACGTACAGTTATGATCAACATCAAGAAGTCATCCGGCGGAACCTCTTTGATGAAGTTGCGCTTTCGAACGATATACTGTGACGTGCTTCAGAAGAGTTAGATCTGATCCGAGTCAACAGGCTTCGAACATACAATCGGCCCACGACCGCACATAGAGCAAGGAGAAACCACACCCAACACTCCGCGGTCATCTCTACTGGGTTTCCCATGTTGACTTTGACATCCGAGCCACACCCAGACGTTCGCAGCGTATACGGCTCGATTCGATAACGGTGAAGATGCTGTCGAAGCAACCGGAAGGGAATTATTGATGTTGAATGTGAAAGACGTCGTTCGACCGGACGTTGGCATTCGCGATTGAGGGCGAAAAGCAAAGTAAGCTCAAGAGGGGTTCATACCTATAAGACAAAGATTGAATCGGGGCCAAAACGAGCATTTAGCGGGTGTTGGGAAGAGCATTGCGGGCGGCCCAAATCAAACCAAGAAACTGCCACAAATGCTGCCGTGGCCGCTTCGGAACTCTGAAGCCACACGCTCAATTTCAAGGTTGGAATGGAGCAGCTGGAGATGCCCGCCGCAACAGTCGGTATGAGAAGCGAGACATGGCTGGTGGGAGGAAGACCCAGGGGATTGGTTAGACTGATCCCGAACCTTCTGCCGGATGCGGAAGACATAGATATCAGCTCTCCGGCGAGGCGTCTCGCTAGCTACTAAAACACCACAGAATCAGGAAACCTAACGCCTCGTCTTGCACTTCCTTTCTCCGTATTTGCCTCCTTGACTCGCTTTCCTCGTGCACAACAGTCTCGTGCTAACTGCAAGAGGTCCTTGACCGAAGGAGAGTCGGCTAATGAGCCGAGAACGCGCACGCCGTTTGGTTAATCTGAAGCAGGAGGGGCTTGAGACAATAGGACCGTCGGAACTCAGTCTTCGCACCTGTTCTCAGCCTCACTATCGGAGCCACGCATCGTCTTCGAAACCCAAAATTCATACCCTGATATGCTGGACGGCGCTATAAACGGAGTCTTGATGGGCTCGCCAAATTTTCACTTCTTGTGGTTTAAGCAGGCCTCATCTCGGATGAGTAGACCCTGCTTCCGTTTCATACGAACATGTCGCAGCATAGATGTGACTACATGAGCTCTGAGTAGGTTGGCACTCGATGGCGATGGTGCGATTGCCACTAAAAGCGCAGCACAACAAAGATCTATCTTCGAGAACTCTTGATTTATCCCCCTTCAAGTCAGGACAGAAGCGGTTACCAACCATCAATGGTGGCTGAGAAGCATCGCACGTATGTGTGCATTTCAAGATCGGGAATGGCATCCCATGCCTAGAAATCTAGCCAGCAAAGTCTGGGCCGGTTCGCTCCGGCATCAGAAGTTGAGGTCTGAGGCTGTTTTCTCACAGCTTCCCGTCCTGCAGCAGCTGACGTATCCCACGCGCGGGGGTCAAATGAATGGCGCGAATGGCAGCACCGGGTTCAAAGTCCAATGCTCTGAGACTACGCACCCTTGCTAGAGCATACAACGCCTGCTCGGCCCGGCGAAAAGACGTCTGGCGTTGTAATGGGTGGCTGTTGGGATTGAATTGGAGTGGTGAGGTGCGTCGCGATTTACTCGCATAGTCTATGGGCGAGATTGGATCGAGGACCATGACTGGGCATTGGGCTGCTCTGTTTGTCGAGTGGCAGCTTCAGCCGTCCTGGAAGGCTGTCTTCCATGCACATTGGCCAAAGTTGGTTGGTAGCGAATAAGCTGCCCGGCAGAATGACCAAGTACTTCGGTCTTTGGGCAGGCTGACATGGATAGCTCGAGGTTGCAGTTAGGCTGCCAATTATTACTATTCCCTGAGCATGTAAGGTCGCAACAGACAAGCTGCTGTGCGACAATGCTCAAATGCATCGCCCGTTTACCCGTCGACGCTGAAGCCTCATCGACGGTGAAGCCGATGGCCTCCAGAACTTCTTAGACCGGCTGCGGCTCTGACTGGGCGAAGAAGAAGAGGGTTCAAGGATTCCCGTCTGTCGAAAAGCAGCCGTCGGCAAGCGTGCCTCTTTTGGACTGAGGGCGATTCAGCATTCGGACACCCAAGGCCGCATGTAATTGTGTGGATGAGAGCCGGAACTTGCAGCCGCACTAGACTGCTCTCGTCGCTGCCGAGCTTTGAGTTTTTGCTTTTGCTTCTGCGCGCAAGACCACTGAGCGGACTGGACATGAGCGACATTGTTTGTCTGCGACCAAGTCTATTGAGTTAGAGATGACGTCTAATGACTGGTTGAGTGGAGGTAGATGACGGATGAGTGCTGCATGGAACGGCGACCGGATTGCAATGATAGGTTGGGCATCTGTAATGGTTGAAGAAGCCAGGAGACTCGAGGTTGGGAAAGTTCATTATAAGAGGGGGAAAAAAGAGAAAGAGGCAGACGCCGGAATCGTAAAAAATGAATAATATAATTTGGCACTTTTGGCGGAAGCGACGATCGCGGTTCTCAGTTCGCAGTTCGGACCATCGAGGGGTCGCAGATAATTCGTGATCCCTACTGCTTTTTTGACTAAAAGCGAATTAAAGCGCCAATTTTTTAGGCTAAAGCAATCAAGTTCTGCTTAGCCCTCGCTAAGGGCTCCTATTAGCTAGACCTACTAGTGCTATTCCTAATTAGGAGGGACCTACTCCTAGCTAAGTAGGGTCTATTCCTAACTAAGTAGAGCCTATATCTAACTAAGTAAGGCCTCTTAAAAGTAAATCCTTTATTAGATTTCTATATAATAAGAAATAATATATTAATAGATTATTAAGAAGACTTTATAGTTAATAGTTAACTAACTATACCCTTATACTAATACCTAATAGTTATCTAGGTTTAATTCCTATATATAATACCTTTTCATTAATAAATATGTCACGAATAGCGAATAGGCGAAGGTTAGCATACTTCAATTGCGCTATATTAAGTAGATTCTATATTAAAGAAGGGAAAAGTCTATCTATAGGCTGGTATAGCTCTAGAAGACTAAAGGCTCACCTAGAGATTATATAACTTAGTAGTTATATAATCCTAAACTTAAGTAGGTCTAACTTAGCGCTATAATATTACACCCCCCCTTTTACTAGTATTACTATCTATAGTAATTAACTACTATATTATATAAGTATTCCCCTAAATAATATTCCTACTCCTAATAGTTATATTAGGGTATTATTATTATTTATAGTAACAGGGTCCTTATCTTAGGTAGTAGCTAGAAGCTAAGCTAAAAGGTGTTTTAATAGCTTTATAATAGCTAGGTTAGTAATATAAAAGTCCTATAGTACTACTAGGGTATATTTAAAACTTTTAATATTATATTAAGTAAGGTTATAATTATAACCTTTCTAATTAGTATAATATTACAACTATTCTTAGTATAACTAGCTAGTAATTCCTTCTATAACCTTATATTTTAGTTTATTATTAAACTTCATAGTAGGTAATAGGGGTTTAAATTAACCTAATAGAAGGTTCTTAGTAGCTTTCTAAAGCTTATTAGAGTAGAATATTAAGTAATAGTTATATTCTTTTAATAGATCTAGTATCTATATTCCCCTAGAGCTAGTACCTTTAATTAGCTATAATCTATCCTATAATATAGATAGTTTTAAAAAATTCTATTAGTACTATCTATCTATTAATATATAGATAGAGTCTCTTATAGTTAAGTTATTAAGCTAGTAATAGTAGTTAGTAATATAGGTATAGTAGTATTAAGCTATAGCTATATTCCCTTTAGTAATATCCTATATATTATAGAGGTTTTATATAAGCTACTAGGTATTACCCTAGTTAATCTTTTCTTTTATTATTAAGAACCTCTATATATATTAATTCTAATTAAAACTTATTTATAATAGATACCTTTATTTAATTCTAAGTAATATAAGCCCTATAGTTTTATTTAGTAATACTATTTAGGTGAAGTTTATAATAGGGAGTATTTCACACTAGTTATCTTAGAACTAGTTTATCTAAAGGTAGAGGTATTAAGTTAGATATTAGTTAAAGATCTTAGTCTATTTATTAGTTTCTATATAGCTAGCTATACTTAGCTATATAATTATACTACATATCTTATAAAATTTACCCTAGAAGTTAGAGGTAAATTAAGAGATTCTATTAGATATAATTATAATAGGGAAACCTATATATTAGAAGATATAGGTATAATATAGCTAAATAAGATCCTATATTATAATTATCTTATAATAAGGAAGGGAGACTATCTTCTTTAATAAGTAGTATATTGTTATAAATATATTATTATATTCAGAGTAATTAGATAGATATAATATAAAATCTATTATAATATATTCCTAGGGGTAGTTTAGTATTAGTAAGGGTTTTAACTTACCTAAGGGCTTATTTCTTAGCTTCTAAGCCTAGTAATAGGTATAGTACTTATAAATATATTACTTAATATTAGTAGTTAGCTAGGGCTAAAAGTAGCACTCCTTTAGAAGCTTAATAGTCTTATTCTAACCTAGATATATTATAAGCTTTTAGGTATAGGTCTTATAGATTAATTTTATATATAGGTCCTTTTCCTTAGGTATTATAAGCTTCTTATCTATTATTAAGAGCTTATCTTATATTTTCTAGCGCTCTTGTTTAGAAATAGTAAGTATTTTTTATACCTTAAGTAATAGTATATTAAGCTTATAGTTAAGCTAGAGGATGTATTTAACTAGGACGTATCCCTTTAGCTTATCTTCTAGTTTAAATATATTAATAGCTACTATAGGGTAGCTGAGGGCGCCTTCTAATAGCTAGTATAGCTTATTAACTACTTCTAGGGATAAATAAATAAGTAGTAATGATACTTAAGTATAGTTTAACTTATAAATTACTTATTAGGTTTAAAAGTCTTTATTTTTCTATAAGAGGGTATTAGCTAATATATTTCTATACCCTAAGTAGTACTAGATATAAAAGTTAAAACTAGCTAAAATACTTAACTAGTAAGCTTAGTAGATATTTAGAAGCTATTTAATTATAAAATAGAGTAGTAATTAGTAGTTTATAATAACCTTAAAATACTAAGTAACTACTAAGAGTTTAGCTCTCTATTCTTCTAATATAAGAATAATTATTATTATCTTATAGTTGTAGATAGAGTAGTTTATTTTAGTTAGTAATATATTTCTTAAGAAGTAAGCTATTAGATACTATAGATTATTATTAGTTTATTATTAGAGGAGGGTAGTAATATAACTAGATTTAGAGATACCTATCTCTACTTAGGTTAGTAGCTTAAGCTTCTAATAGCATAAGATAGGGGTTAATATTAAAGTCTTTTTTAGTATTATGAATACTACTATATAGTTATTATAAAGTTAAGCTAGATACTTTTAGTTATAAACTTAGTAAATAGCTATGTAATCTTTTATAACTCTTAATAAATTATTAATAGAAGTTATAGAACCTTAAGAAGGATTAGATATTATATACTATAGTTAGTAATTACTAGTCTTTTACTATAGAGACCTTCTTAGGGTTAGAGCTAATCCCTTTAATAGTAATAATAAACCTAAGGTAATATATTATAATTATACTAAATTTATACTTCTTAATGTTAGCCTAAAGCCCTACTTAGTATAGCTAGTTAAGGGCCTTCTTAATATAATCCTTATACTAAAGGGGGTCTTCTAAGTATATTAGGATATTATCTATATATACTATATAGAAATTATCTAGGTATTCTATAAGGGTATTATTTATATACTATTAGTATATAGCTGGCCTATTATAGAGCCTAAAGGGTAGAACTTTATACTTATAGAAGCTATATTAAGTGCGGAATATTATCAAGTCTTCTAAGTTAGAGTATATATAAATTTAGTAGAACGCCTAGTAGATATTAATCTTTATAAATACTTTAGCTTAGCTAATTCAACTTAGTATCTTATTAATTAGGAGTAATAGGTATTAGTTCTTCTTAATAAATTTATTTAGCTTTTAGAAGTTAATATAAAACTATAAGTAGCTATTAGCTTTCTAAATAAATAGTATAAGCGATATAAATAGGGTATTACCTAGTACTATAAAGCCCTTTTCTAGGTTCTTAAGGAGATATTATTAATTAGCCTTAAGTTCTAGTAGTAATTACTTATATGATAAGTAGAAAGTTAATTACTCCTTTATACCTAGCTCTAGTTTAATTTAGTAGTTATAAGGGTAATAAAGAGGTAGTATATTACTAGTAGTTTTATTAAAGTAGTCTTTCTAATCCTAGAGGTATAAGAAGAGTCTCTTATTAATTAGGTAATAGTTTTTAGCTTTATTAACCTCTAGGGGGGTTATACCTATCTCTTTTACCTCTTATTTATTAGTAATTATTAGGTTACGCTTGTATAATAATATAGAGCTTAATTTAATATTAATATACTTTAGGTTCTTTTTAAACCCTATAGTATTGATAAATATTATATTAAGGTCTTTCTTTACTTCTTAGGCTTTAGGGGTAAGGGGTCTAGGCTTCTAATATAGCGCTTAGTAGGTCTAGTTAATTATTAATATACCTTTTAATACTATATCTATCTTCTATAAGTTATTATTATATCCTAAGTCCTTAGATATATAGCCTTATTATAAGATCTTTATAGGGGTCTTTATCTTACTTCCTATAGCTTTTTAAACATTATATAGCTATTCCTTAGCTTTGAATACAGCTTAATAGTATTCTATATTAAATTAATACTTAATATTAATTTTAATAAGTGAGAGGAGGTCTTTAGTATCTTATATAATTATCCTAAGGAGGTCTTAAGCTATAGGGGTATTATTAAGCTAGTATAAGCGCTAATAGTATATATTTATACTAATATTATAATAATTAAACTATAAGTAGCTAAGAATAAGGTTATACCTCTCTATATTAAGTTAGAGGAGGGATATTTATATTAATTCTTAGTAATCTACTTTTATATAAGTAATTTATACCTTAGTTATAATATCTAGTAGCTCTTTATTAAATCTAATAGCTAGGATAGGGTATTATAACTTATTATACTTAATATAATAAAAATCCTTTAAAAAGGGGGTTATATAAGTATTTATAAAAATATAGCTATTTGCTTTAGTATTAAAAAGGGCTCTAAAGTAAATATTATATCTATTATAAACTAGAACTAACTCTTTCTCTAGTAGTCTATTATTAATTAGTTATAATAAGTTAATAGATATTATTACTAATTACTAATCTCTTTAATCCTCCTCTAGTAGGGAGTTTGCTTTTATTAGGGGCTCTAGTTTCCTACTAGCTCTAAGTTATTATTAATAGCTTTAATAAGCTTAGTAATACTTATAATAGCTCTAGCCTTCTTATAGGAGTAATCTCACGAGGTATAGCTGGTATTATTGTAAATAAAACAAGTACCATAATTATAGAGTTTCTTATATAAAGCCTTAAGGATTTAATCCTAGTTAATATAAGCTTATATATAGGGGTTTCCTCTACTATAAGGTTTAATATAAGCTACTGAAGTAGAACTTCATATAGTAGTTTAATTAGCTAGGTAGTTATTAAAAGGTATTATAATATAAGTTATAATATAAACCTAAGTAATATAATCCTAGAAGTTAAGGGCGATATTTATATAATAAATAGAGTATTAATTCTAAGAAAGAGGTAAGTAGTTTCTTATAGAACTTCTAATATTACTAAGACTCTAAGAGCTTAGCTTTATGAATAATAAATAATAAATATAGCTTATTTAATCTAAATATCTTTAAGTAAAATAATAAAGGTATTAAGCTTTATTTAAGCTTTATTATACTAAACTAGGTTAATAAAGATACCTTTTAGCTTATTAATAAGCTATTTTATTATAGTAATTTAAGATAGGTTACCTAAGAGGAGAGGAGATAAGATAATATAAGTAGTTCTTCTAAAGTATAAGAGTATATACTTAAAGTATTAGAACTTATCATAATACTCTCTATTATTGAAATATATTTTAATATAAAAAAGCTAGATATTAAACTTCAGATACTTAGGATTAATACTCTTAGTATTTATAAAGATAGAGACCTTAGGTATCTTAATAATTTAGATATTATGATTACTTATAATTAATAAGGGTAGGCTAGAATAGATCTAACTCTTAAGGTATAATATTTAATTAAGGATTGCCTGAAGTATTATATTATAATTACTAGAGGGAGGGTTTATTAAGAGAGGGTTAATAATTATATTATATTTAAAATACTAGAATAAAGCTTTATTAATATCCCTTGCTTTATCTCTCTCCTCTATTATAATAGTTATATTATATTAAGCTTAGTTATACTCTTCTTAATAATACTTAAATATAATAAATTATTTAATATTATTATTAATAATATAGGTACTACTTAAATACTCTTAGAGCTCCTAATTCTTATATTCTAAGTAGAGGGTAGTATTATAAAGTATATAGAGGTTATTACTTATAGTAATATATCTTGTATAAAAGGCTTAGGATTTAATACCCTAAGTAGCTCTCTTAATAAGCTTGTCACACGCCTTTTGGTGATATAGTCGGCCATCACGTGGTATTCCACGTAACCACGGTTAGGCTTAACGCCTATTCTTTAAGTAGGAGACTTCTAGCAGATAAGCTTAGAAGGCTTGGCTATTATAGAATATATTATAATATACCTATAATTACTTATTACACTATTTATTATTATTCACGCTTATATTAATCTTTTCCTTATTTCACTCGCAGTCTTAGTAACCCCTACTATAGCCCTAGGCTAGTAGGAAGACTATAATATCTAATAGCACGACCTATTCTTTTTTCCTTATCTAAGACCTCCCTTATACTATAAAGACTTATAATAAGATAGAGGACTTAGACTCGACCTCGAAACCCCCTCCTAAAAGTATTTATATATTAAAAGGAAAGAAGTTAAAGAAATTAAAGAGATAGAGGTCTTAACTATTAACTTATATAGCTAACTATTCGAGTTTAATATTAAATTAGCATAGTAATCCCTCTCTTATAGAGGAATATTATAATATAGGAGATATAGCTAGAATTAGATACTATAACGAGGCTTATAGGTTCTATAGTTTCTAGCAAGCTTATAAGGACTATTACTTTACCCTTAGCCTTAGCGAACGATTTTATAACTAGATAGCGAACCTCGCCTCTCTCGAATAGGATAATAACTATATACCTTATATAAATATTATTAATATAGGCTAGAAGGCAAAAGCTAATCTATACTATCACTAGATACTCGAGCCTAATAACTATATAACTGCGTTAATTAGCGTTATTAACGCGATTGCAGCTATAAGGGATACTCTAGTAATAGTAGCACTTTTTATACCCCTATCTAGAGAAGAAAGCCTTTATAGAGCTAGCAAGAGAATTACCCTTTTGCCCCTAAGAGATAAAAGAGTTATAACTCCTATCTAGTCTAGCTAGTTAGATATCGAACCCCTAGGACCTCCTATTAAAATAAGAGCTATAGCAAATAATATTTATAGTAGGAGCAGAAAAAACCCCGAACTACGAGTTATAATACTAGAAGATATTATTATAGGACTATTAGAGCGAAAAATCTATAGAATACTATAAATTTTTTATAATACTACTATAGGTCTGCTAAAGTAGGATATATTAGCAAGGAGGACCTAGCTATTATAATAGAATTTAGCGCTACTATTAATATTTTTACTATTATCCTAGGGGCCCTATCTAGAGCTGCTAGCCCAGGGTCTCGAGGCTTTACTCCTTCGAGTATTTAGCTAGCTCGAGGCTAATACTAGGGCGCTATAGCCTATAAGAACTTAATAGGAAGGTAGATTTACTTAATAATATAGTATTTTTTAGCTAGATACTAATAAGAAATATAGCATAGAGCCCGTCTTTTATAACTAGGATATTCTATATTATAAGGAGATAGATCTATAGATCTCTAGCTTAGATGCTAAAACTACTAGCCTACCTATAGCTTTAGAGATTATATAGAATTAGAGCTCTTTATTATAAGGGAAAGCACTCAGCTAGTAGGAATACTAACTCGGGCTAATTAAATAATAGAACTACCTCTATATAGGATATTACGCCCTATATAATGCTATTAGGAGATATTTTATACTAACCTAATAGGAATCTATCTAATAGATTGCTATATATAGGTTTACTATAGAAAACCTTAAGAGAGATAGAGATATTTATAACTTTACCTAAAACTATTTTAAATATAGTAGAGCGTAGATAGGATTAATATCTATAATTAGCTAGCTATTAATAATCTTCTATAATATAATTAACCTAGAGCTTTAGCGATTCCTAGATAAACTAACTACTAGTAATACTCTCGAGGATTACCTTAATATAGCTAAGAAAAAACGCAAGGCAGTTTAGCGCAGACTCTAGGCGCTAATTAGTATTAACTATATATTAGAAGAATCCGATAACGTAATATAGAATAATAATAAGGGATAACGGAATAACTAAGACTTCTAACGGGATAACTATAATAATCCGCAACCCTAATAATATTATTAACCTTAGCAACGCTTCTAGCGCTCCGATAACTATTAAAACTAGAAAGATCGCTACCTATAGAACTAGCTACGGAGAAACCCGGGTTTTTAATATTATATAAAATATAATAAACTAGGCTAAATAGACTTAGACGCCTATTATATATAGGAGGATTATAATAACGACTATAATATTAATAACCTCGTTGATAGCAGCTATATCCTACTAGATATATAAGAAGTCCCCTACGATTTAGCTACCTTATTAGAATAACTGCGCAAAAAGGAAATAGCGGGCTAGATAACGGATATTATAGTTATAGCGAGAAGCCCGCTAGCAATCTCCCTAACTACTTTAGTTATAAACTCTACTATATACTATATTAATAATATAGTAAATTTCGCAGGTCTTATTGCAATTCCCCTAGCAAATAACGCATAGGTATTACTTAAGAAAAACCAAATTATTAATACCTAGGTAAAACTAGTAAAACGAATAATACTAGCTAAATAGATATATCTCCACCTTAATATAAAAAGCAATAATATAGCTAGCCTAGAGGAAGTCTATATCGATATAAGCACCTTAATAACTCTAGTTAATAGGAACTAGGTACTACGCTTTGCGCGGAATCCTATGTTTTAAATAATAGAACTATAGAGGATAAATATAGTAGACTTAACCTTTTAGGTAATAGAGCAGGTTATATTCGACTTCTATATCCCAGGTATTATTAGCAACGTAGAGATTAATAGCTACGTTATTATTATAGCTAGAGTTATAAATACCCTTAGAGCGAATCTTCTATTAGGAACACCGTTTTATAAAGATTATAAGCTAGTTATAAACTTTAATAAGGGTATAGTTAAGTTCCGCTTAGTATATAGAATATAGTATCCTATCTAGTTTAGGAGATAGCACCTAGTAACTAGACGAGTTAATAACGCCTATACCGTAGTTATTCCCCTATAGAGTAATATATTCGTTATAACTAGCTTTATTAACCTCCCTAAGTTAAGCTAGCAAGGCTCTAATACTTAGTAGTTTTAATCTAGTTATATAGGCGTAGTTAATATAATAGTTATAGCAGATAACCCTAAGCTCGTCCTTATATAAAATATAATAGATAGGCTAATAATAATCCCAAGAGGATAGCAACTAGGCTATATTATTCTAACGGAAGCAGAGGAGACTATTAACCTTATTAACTATATAGATATTATCACCCTTATAAGAAGAGAATCAAACTCGCACTAGTTCTCGCAATATAAATTTAATAGGGCTACGAGTAATATAATAGCTAGCGCGTAGTTTATAACCCCGCTTATTAAATCTAGCCTAGGACCGCCTTATCGAGTAGATAATATTCTATCTTATAGAATATCTAAGCTAAAAGATATCCTAGTTATATATAGTAAGGATAGAGTTAAGATCTATAATTAGGATGCGGTTTTTACTAGTAGACTTAAGGAAATCCTTAATAACTGAGATATCTATTATAATAAGGGGATTATACTTATACCGGACGACTAATATATATATATTAAGCTCGTTAAAAGGTAGTAAAACTAGAAGGCTATAGTAAAGCCTTACCCCCTTAGCGCTAAAAACCTCGAAGTCGTTAAGAATATCTATAGCAAGATATATACCGATAGCAAGATAGTATAGGGTAATAGGCTAATCCTAGTTATCTATCCGCTCTTTGTTATATAGCGAGTAGTTAATAGTATAAAAAAAGGCAGGGTTATTATTAACCTTTGCCCTCTTAACTA
>JAOQIF010000657.1:0-50818 GCA_026260285.1 Colletotrichum sansevieriae | reverse complement strand
ATAGGTATCTAACCTTATATTACTATAGAATTCTACTATACGTTTGCTAAAGTTCTGCTAGTACTACTACTTATTATTATTACTATTACCCTCTTTATTATTATTATCCTTATTATTATTATTATTATCCTCGCTCTCTTCCTCCAAGCTATTGCTAGTAGTACTACTATTACTACCCTAACTATCGCTCTCTATATTATTATTAGAGTTGCTATCCTCTGCAGCTAAGGACTTATCCTCCTCGCTATTATAAACCTAGTACTACTAAGCTATTACTAAGGTATTATTAGCTTTCTTATAAGAATTAGGTTAAGGCATAGGGCTACTACTAATAACCTTGAAGATAGTAATAAGAGCTTAGTAATAAGTATTGCTAAGCATATAGGAACCTTAAACCTTTAAAGGCTCCTATAAAGGAAGCATAGATATATAGGTATTATTCTTTAAAAGCTATATTATTAGGATACTAGTAAGCTTATTAAGAAAAGGTAGCCTACTTAAAGATATAAGTCTTATTATATAAGTAAGTAGGGAGAGTATTATTAATCTGCGCTATAATCTCCTTAACTAAAACTTATTCTTAGCCTAGTAAGCTACTTATAAATATATATTAGATTAATAAAAGGGTAAGACTAACTATAAGGTAAAACCTACCTTAAGCGAAACCTATAGATATACCTAGGTATATAAAGCTATACTCTCCTCTCTACCTATAGCAAGGAGTTAGTTCTTATAGTTCTTAGAACTAGGCTTAAGACTAGCAGGGTTTACTAACTAGTTATAGAGGTATTAGAGAAGCTCCTACCCCTGCTCTATAGCTATAAAGATATAGAAGATCTCGTGCTATTAATACTAGCTAGTAGTAATTATATAAATATAATGCTTAACCTAATTCTAATAGAAATAAGTAATACTAATAAGATAAGTAGGAATCTTGAGATAGGAAAGGTTAGCCTATACCTTCCCTAAATAATTACTAAACTCACCCTATAGCACTTAATACTATAAACCTAGTATAAATCGTATATATAATCACTATTATATCAATAGGTGCAGCTAACCTAGGCATTCTTAGGGAGCTATAATATATAGCTAATATAAGGTTCGCTACTACCTGCCTAGTTATACTAATAGTTACTACTAAGAAGCTTAGCCTTAGTAGGGCTATACTTAGTAAGGAGCTAGCTAATAAGGCTCTTAGCGCTTATAATATTTAAAGGAGTATTAAAAGATAACAAGGGTCTATAAAGGCTTAATAAAGGGCTTAGATAATATAAAAGTATTTATTAAATAATGTAGTATAATAAGGATGGAAAAGAACTAACCCTAGGGTAAGAAAAAGCCGTTATTTTATAAATAGCTAAGGAGGCCTTGCTAAACTATTATAAAAGTAGATATAACTTCGGATAGCAAAGAATAGTAATTATTCACTATAGTAAGTACTACTTACTAGGAGGTAGATACAGTAAATTAGTAATAGTAGTTACTATCCGACCTATCTAATAGCCTTATAACGCGCTTATTTAAAAAGGGGATAATAGAATAAAAAACGAAGTTATTATAAGGGTATAATATAAGAAAATACTTACTAGATAAAGGGTGAATAGCAGGAGAATAAAAATAAAGTTACTATAAGGATAACTATTCTCTTTTAAAAGGAAATAATAGAATCCCTTTAGAATAGCTTAGATAGAGAGCATAAAAGGGCCTAAAAGGAGAGGAACTATAAGGAATAGGATTATAAGCTTAGCTACTATATTTATAACTCTAAGGGCTCTACTATCTTTTAGTAAATATATAGCAGATAGTTACTATACTAGATAATAGTAGTAATAAGTAAAGGGCTAGGACCTACCCTAAATAGCTAAGAAGGATAATAATAGAGGGCTAACCTATAATACCCGATCTTATAGTAGGGATTACTATAATTAGAAAGGGGATAATTATAAGGGACTAGATACCTAGACTAGAGTAGCTAGAGATACCTTAGCTAGCATAAGCTAAAAGAATAGAGAGGCCTATAGGTCTAGGGTATAGAACCCGTATAATAAAGACTAGGCGAATACTTACTAAAGGCTAGAAATAAAGGATCTTAGAAGAAGCAAGCAAAAGTAGTATAATAATACCGACCCTACCTTTTGGGTGCTTCTGCTATTAGTTTGACCTGACCGTGGCTCTTAGCCCCTCAATACCTTTATATATACTAGGAGATAGTGGGATAGGATAAGATAGACTTAGCTACGTAGCTTTCGTAAAGCTCCCTTAGCGCACAGGCTTATTATAAGAGGAGTATAGAGTAGAGTATAGAGGAGAGAAGCATAGCGGACTTTAGTATTATTTATATATTATTATTATAAGTACCTTAATAATCCTATACCTCGTTTTTTAGTATTTTCTTAGCGATTTAGTACCTAATTTAGATAATCTCTTTTAATAAGATCTATAAATGATTTTATATATCTTTTAAGCTTATTTTTAATATTCTCACCTAGTTATAAGTAGAGTTATATTATTTATTATCCTTCCTAGTTCCTATTAATTCTAGCCCTTTCTTATAGTATCTAGAGGCGGATTCTTTTACTCTTTTTAATAGCTTTTATAGGCTTCTTAGAGAGTTAGGTGCCTTTACTATATCTATGTATTCATATTATTAATATATATATATCTATATATATATAGATATATAATTAATCTACTTTCAATACGATAATAAGCCTAAAATATCTATAAATAATAAGTAATAATAATATAATTAATAATAAATATAATATAAAAGAGAGGAAGATATTTATAGACCTACCTTAGTTCTAAGAGAATATAATAGCTATACTTTCTTATAGGATTAGGGTAGGAATAATATAAACCTTAAAATCCTCCCTTTCTTATACTATTAGTAGGTTCTAGCAAGTATATCCCTTTTCCTTATCCCTTGTATATTATTATAACTACTATTATTTAACTAGCAAGCTATAGCTAAAGTAGCTAAGATAGCTATATATAAGACTAATATAAAGATTAGTAGTCTTATGAAGCTAATAAGTATAATGAGATTAACTAAATTAGTAAATAAAAACTAATAAATCCCTTATTATTATAGCCCTAAGTACTAAGAGCGATATATTAATCTTTAAGAGATACTAATATAATAAAGCTATAAAGTCTTCTAAAATAAGAGCGTTATTAGGAAGACCTTTTTATATTAAACAATAAGACTTCAAGTAGGTCTATAAGAGCCTAGATTAATAAGATTAAGGTTGCTAGACCTTTCCTATATTTATTTAGTTTATTTAGTTTATATTAATTCCTCTTTTATTACTTAAAAAGAGTTATAACTACTTACTTTATCTTTCTATTTAAAAGATATTATAATAATAACTTTATTCTATTAATTAGAAAACTTTATTATCTTAATTATATAATATTAACTTTAATATTTATAAACTTTTAAGTAATATATCTTCTTCTCCGTTAGCTAGCTTAAATCTTAAATCTTCTTCTAATAAGGGGAAGTAATCTAAAGAGAGATTTATAAGAGCTTTATTTAATAAGATATAACCTTATATTATAAGATAGCTAGCTTTAGACAATAATATAAATAGATCTATAAATCTTACCTTAGAGATAGGAGTAATACCCTTAAGTACTCTATGTTCTCCTAAAGGGATTTATACTAATTAGGATATTATAATCTTTACTAATCTCCTTATAAGATATCCTATTATTATAGTAATATCCTTTTATTCTATTAGAATGCTTAAGTTTATTAGTATTAATATCTCTAACTTTATTACTAACTATAAGAAGCTTTTAAAGCTTTATTATAAAACTAATAATAATATAAAGAATAAGGTCTATATCTATAGCTCAAGTAACTATTAAGATATAATAAAATCTTATATTAGTAAAGCTAAGACCTAGAAAGAATCTATAGAGAAGCTTCTATATTAGTTTAGATTTATAAACCTAAAGTCTTAATAGGACCCTAGTAAGGATCTCTAGAACCTAGTTATAAGATCTTATATTCAGAATAATAACCCTTTTTAGGTTATAGTATTAATTACTACTATTTAATAGCTTTAATAAAGAGCTATTTAATATAGAGACCTAGAGCTTATTGATACTAAGCTTATTCATATTACTTATTACTACTTTTTAGAGAGAGCTATAAGTGCTATAACTTAAAGTGTTAGCTACTAGCTTATTAAAGTTATCTTAAAGTAAGAAGTTATAATAAAAAACGCTCTAATTAAAATAATCTATTACTTATTTAGGAATATTAATAATTATCTAGCTTTATTAAGCTTAAATTAATAATAACGCTTTTAGTCCTAGTAAAAATAATTCTAATAAAGTAAAAAGCTAGAGCTAAGGAGCTCTCTATAGCCTAAATTACTAGCTTAATTATTAACTCTCTTATAGAGAACTTTAGAGCCCTAAGTATTAATAGGGCTAATTATAAGATAGATATCTTAACTCTTATTAAGAGAGTTACTAGCTAAAGAGAGGATATTTTTAATTTAAATATTATAGAAGCTACTAACCCTTATAAATAATAGTTTTAGAACTATTTATAAACTTAATATTAATAATAGTAGTATTTTTACTTACAAGATAGATATAGGGATTATTAAAGTAAATACTATTAATACTAGGGATTTAGAAGAGGAGGAGGAAGAGGAGGCTATAGGAGCTTTTAATAAGATAAGCTATTATAATATATACCTTTCTAGGTTATAGGAACCTACTAATTTTATAGCGCTATAAACTATATTATTATTAGCTATATTAAGTACCTCGACGCTAGCTAGAATAGGGTTTATTATTATTAATACTCTATTACTTTATTAATACCCTAGATACTAATACCCGAGTTAAGACTAATATTATTAATAAAGGCTATAAATGTAAGAGGACTAATAGCTAGATAAGTCTATCATATATTCTAATTAATAAGGATATCTTCATATATTATATAATTACTATAGGTAAATTAGTAGAGAAATAGGAGCTAAAGCTCCTAGCATAGATTATATAAGTTATTAATCATAATAAGGTATATCCTAAGTAATCTATTATCTTTATAAATTTATTAAAGGTTATTATATAATTATATAACTTTATAAATATAATATTCCTTCGCTTTAAGCCTAAGAACTAGTATATTAACCTAGTAGAAGATATTATTATAATAGAAAAGGGGAAAGCTAGAAGTTATTATATAGAGCTTTATAATACTTAGATTTAATAGGTTTCTTAGATAGTAGACTTAACTATGGTTTAAAACCCTCCTATTTAGATTACTTAGAGAGTTATAGAGCTACTTAATAATAAGAATAATATAGAGGATATTATACTACTAGATATAGCTAAGGAATAAGTCAAGTAAGAAGGGAACAATAAATAGGATAAGCCCTAGATTTAATATAGTAATTTATAAACTAATTATACTCTTACTCTTAAGCTATATAATAAGAGAGTAAATAAGAAGGTAGCTATCCCTAAAGCTTTCCTTTATTAGAACTAGCTAGATTAGAATGAAATAGTTTATAATATTACTAAAGCTATAATTAGTACGTATAAGGATAGATATAACTTAAAGGTATATGAGGTCTTTATTACTATTAATATTATATTTTTAAATTAATTTAATAAGATAAGAGCTAGTAATAAGGAGTTATAAGAATGAATAGATTAATATAATAATAATAAGAATTATTTTAAAAGCTAAGTAACTTTCGTAGTTATTTCTATAGACTTATCTAAGTATTTATAAACTAGGTTAATAACACTATTAAGAATAAAAAAGAGCTAGATATAGTACTAGGAAATATAAGGGTACATTAGGATATTAAAGCAATTTAATAAGCTTTTAAAAGCTCTTATAACCTATTAGAGGAAGTTTAGTAATAGTTAAACTTAAATAAAGAAGTTATTACTATTTTTAAAGAGTTTAGATTAATTTTTAATAAGATCCTAGAGATTATAATTTAAGATAAAGTTACCCCTAAGCTTAATAATATCTATAAAGCTATTATAAGTACTAGATACATAATAGGATATAATAGCTATAGTATTAATTATTAATACTATATTTATAGACCTAAGAAGAGAATAATAAAAAAGAAAGTACCTAGGAAGAAGTATAAGTTAGTATATTAGAAAGGAATTAAAAGTATTATAGCTATAGATACTACCTTTTCCTATAATAATTAAGAACCTATACTAATAATACTTATATTACTAATAGAAGATATCTGTATAATATATAAGATAAAAGATATAAAGATTTAACCTATCAATAACGCTATATTAGATAGCTTAACTCTAGATAGAGACCTAGAATAGAAATTAAAAGTATAAGTAAGAGCTAAGAAGAATATAATAATAGATCCTAGCCCTCTATTTATAAGCTTAATTATATTAAAGTACTTTTCCCGGTGGGTTCAAACCATTGGTTGCGTGGCCCCTGAACTGAGCGACATATCAATAGAAGGTTTGAGCGTCCACTCGCAGAGCCGAATATGCACTTTTGGGCTGTGGTTTCTTATGTGGTTTTCGCCGCTGTGCAGGTCCTCGGACTTGGAGCTTTTGCGTGAGAAAGCTAATGGCTCCTTGACAAAGGTGCCAGCCCGACGGATAGGGATGTCAAGGCTGTGCCCGCCGCGCCTCTTTTTGCCCTGCTGGTTAGATTGGAGGCGGAGTTGAACATGGACGAGGATGAAGCAGGTGGACATGATAATCAGGACCTGGATATTGTCTTCCAGCTGATCAATCTGCTTGGACATTCTGGCGGATGGTTACCCCTCACCGACGTCAGGCTCCAATCCAATTTCTCGCAAACCGAGTTGGGCGTGTTAGTGCCGACAGGCGATGGCGAAGATGGACTGGCGCTACTGAGTCTCTTTGCTGGCCTCAAAAGGCTCATGAAATTTGGGATTTGCAGACGAACAAGAAGATCGATGCCTGATGGAATATCTCGCAAGCTTGAAGCTATCGCTGAGAACAGCAATACAGGCCTATGGTGTGTTTGAGACTAAGGTTTCAGTATCATGTATGAGTGATGAATGTAAGCGAAATAGCAAGGTTCTTGTCGCTGATCTCAGGAAAAGCTACATACCTCCGAATGACAGAACTTTCGAAGTTTTATATCGAGAAGAAAGGCTTCACAGGAATTTTCCACAACGTGATACATCTGATATATCACCCAAGGCGTTGTGGGAGGGATTGTTTGATTCATCATATGCTAGTCTTTGATACCCATCATGTCTTATCAACTCCTTATGTGAAAACCGCATCAAAGGAGCGGTACTATATACATTGCACCAGAGTCTCGCTCGCCCAAATATCTCGTCTCTCACTTCTCTAGACAATTTTGGTTTTTGCGGTCATACAATCCTTGCGATAACCAAGTCACTGCTTGGTTACTTGACCTGAGAGAAGCATTTATCCGTCTAGTCCTTCAATGGCCGAGGCTCTTCAGGGAAGGGTGTCTCGGTAGCCTTTTCCATATCATCATCCTGTCCTGGGTTCGCATGGTGGTACTCGAGCCATTTGAACAAGGCATAAACCAGAAATGACAAGAAAGCTCCTGCCAAGGGACCAATCCAGTAGATCCAGTGGTAGTGGACAAAGCCGATGATGACCGCAGGTCCGAAGGAGCGAGCGGGGTTGATGGAAGTACCAGTCCAGTTAGTGGCTGTGATGTGGGCAACGAAGACCGAAATGCCGACACCGATAGGGGCAAGGAAAGTGGCGCGGTGCTTCTCGACGGCAAGGAAGTAGACGGTCAGGACCAGCTGAGCGGTCAGAAGCATCTCGATGAAGAAGCCCTGGGGAACGGTAGCTCCGTTACTGAGGGTGTTGGCAACGCGAAGCGGTCCGGGAAGAACCCCGTAGACGACTGCGGCCGCAGCAATGCTCGCCAAGAGCTGTGCGGGCACAATGCAGAGACCGCGCAGAGGCTTGACTGCACCGACAAGAACCAGACCTAGAGTGACCTTGATAAATGTTAGAGTGTGTAAGTAAGGTAACGGGTGTCACAGCGGGGATGCTTACCGCAGGGTTAAACATTCCGCCGCTCACGCGGTAGAAGATCCAAACATTGATGGCGATGGCAGTGCCGAAGGAGCAGGCGATGTACAGCAAGCTTTCGGGGGTAAGGGGTGCGTCCGGGTCGCTGGCAGAATTGGTGACGATGGCAGTCTGAGCTCCGATGAAGGAGAGAAGGAGGAACATAAAAGTGCCGCAGAACTCGCCGAGAACGATCACCAAGAAGTTGCGTGAAGGCAGAGACATAGGGCAGCCTCTCTTCTCAGGGGGCGTGTGGGTGCCTCGCTCCGCATGGGTGGTGTGAGGATTCATCTCGTATTATTTGTGGTAGATAACGGAAACCCGCAAGGTAGATGATTGGGAAGGAGGTTTTATAATTCGACTTGTGATGAAGGAGCTGATGAGGAGACTTAGTTGGGAGTATTGAAGAGACTTCAAAGCCTTATATATTTTTGGCGAAAGCTCAGCCTGCCCTTGGAGAGCTTGACGGCTACACATCGTGACTTCCAGGTTTTCCGTAGACTCTAGGGAGGCAAATGCTCCCGCCACCAGATGAGTCCATTCCCGATGGCCAGAAAGCTCGGTGTCAGGCATCAATCTCTACGTGGTGATGTCGTTCACAACGATAATCCCTTCAACAATCAATGTATCTCACGGCGGGGCTGCTTCGGGGAGTTCAGTCCCTAGACTTGGGCTCGAATCTGCGTGTCTTGCGACTGCAGTGACGATCATCTCTCAAAGAGCACAATTACACGTCGTACATGGACTCACGATGGTGACCCTGACACCGTACGGTCAGCCGTGTACACGGCGTTAGGCATCTAGGAAAAATCGAGTAATCAGGCATGTGGGTAAACTACTCCTAGGCTTGAGCTCCTATCCGTGTGTCTTGGTATCTTAGCTCCACGTCGATCTTTCAATCCTACCGATTGCCCAATTCGATGGACGATATGCTACGATCGTGAGGCTCGATCTCGCCGCCGCCGCGGACTCGACGCTGACATTTGGACTCGATGCAACAAATCGTCACTGGTCCCTGTATATGCCGGTAGCAGTAGCTCTGCTGCTGTGCATGTCTTGCAATCGTATGTTGTGCAGACGTTTTCGAGCTTATAACACCTCTGACTGGTGAATTTTCCCGATGCCTGGCATGAGTGTGCATGTGTTACTACTGCACGACGCGTTGATCTGATTCGTTGAATCCTTGTGCGCAGACAGATCACCACATGGGACGACGTTGAGGGAGGTAAGACAAACATGTTTCGAGTTCCAATTCAAGGATAAGCCTTTTGCCACATATGTGCTCTTCCGAGTTTGCCGCGCCCGCAACTGCTGCAAGCCGCGCTCAAGGTTGTTGCCGGACAGCTTCTGGACTGCCATGGACGGGTTGGACTCCATGCGAGATGCCGAGCAGGCAATCTTTTTTTCCAGGGATTACCGCCGAAGTTGTTTGCCCTCCTTGCAGCACAGCTTCTGGTCCTTTCCCGCGTCTAGTTCCGTCTCTCGGTGCCCAATGTAACGGCAACTTGACTTCATACTGTCAAGAAGATGAATCCTTCGGGCTGCTTACTTTCCCCGCAGACTACAGTAGTCCCGAGATCAAGAGTGGGCAGACTAGTTGAGAAAGAAAACTTTCAAAAGTCACGGGCTTCGAAGACCTGGATGGTTTCTTCCTGAGGAATCAGCAAGAACGGGTGTGCGGCGAGCATTGCTGCATTTGAAGACATCTCGCACAGGTCGTCAGAATTGGCGTACAAGGGTGGTTGGCGAGAGTTTCTTAATCGCACATCAGCAGTCGTTTTGACTGCGGCAGACAGGGATGAGGGACGCGCCGGGCGGCCAATGAGTGCGAGTAGAGTCAATGGGAGTTCGAGACAACGCCCCCAACCGATTGGCATACTGCCCGAGCAGATGCGAGTATGAATTAAAAGGCGGGGTAGCGGCCGTTTGTTACCATTGTGGCGTGGTGATGTAAATTGAGGCTGACATCCGTTCATCAGATGGCCTCGAGTTGATGGAAGGACGTGTCAGCGAGGTCACCTGTCTGTTCTCATTGGTGCTTCCCAACCCCGAATGCCTGACTGCCAATATACAATGAGGAGTCGTCGGGTATGACAGTCGTTACAGCCAGCTTTCTTTTTCCCCAGGCTTCAGTGAATGGAAATAGACTACCTGTTTCGGGGAGAGAGCATGATCCACGGCCTCCAAAAACGTCCCCTTATTACCCTAGACTCCGCGATTGGATGATAAGTGCGGCCTCCTTTCTATGTCTCTTTAAAAAGACGAACTATGATTTCTTCTTTGTTTCCAATGGGTCGAATTTGTCTGTGTTGCTTGTGGTTTCTACTTTTCCTATTTCCTTAGTCAGTCTTCCTAACTCTCACCGCGTCCATGGTTGATTTCCCCTTGTTCTCGTTCTCTTGCCTGCTTTCATGGTCTTGAAATCTCGTGGCAGGTTTTCAATCATCGTCTCATCTAACACGCTCCCAACAGCGAATTCTTTTCGGACTCGTCCATGTGTTCTTCTCTACCGCGTGGCAGGTTCAGGAGTGACTTTGAGGAGATGTTAAAGTGATGCAGAGTACCACAACCATTGCATGTAGTTTCATCAAGAACCCGATACAGAGCTAGCATGTTTTCCTCTAAGAACAGTTCCCAAGTACTGTGCCGCATCATATCGTTTACGCACCTACACAAGCACTGCGACGAATATACATGATGGAAGTCGAATAGAAGATCCAAGCGGACGATGATGTGTTTGATCATGTTGTGGATGAGGTTCATGCTCGGTATGATTGTCCATACTTTGCACTCTCAGAACAGATACCCTGCTACATCAAGTCCAACTTCTAGAGAGATTAGCCATTGAACCATGTTATAGTGTCCATGATGCGCCCGCCACGAGGTGAAGTTGCTCAGGCTTCAGCCCAGAGACTGCAGGACTGCTCATCCTCCGAGCACTCGTGGTGGCAAACTAGTCTTCTCTCTCCTTCGCCATTATTTAAGGCAGGGTTACTGAGGAAAGACAAATTATTAATGCTCCTCCTTATGCGGCATTCTTGGGGATGTGCACTTTGCCAGCTTCTGCTGCGCTAGCATTAGCTTGGGTAAACGAAACCGGCCCGTCAGTTCCCGATCACCACAGGTTGAACCGGCAATCCTGCAGAAATTCGACATTCTGAAAAGTGGAGGCCGATAGCATTTGAGCCACTTCCTTATTTGGCAATGGTTTGGAAGAGCTGAGTTGGATGTGTCGACGGCGACATAGTCAGGAGACGTCAAAGTAGTGATAGGGGACAGTTGGAGAAGTAAGAGACGGGCGGCAAAATTGGAGAAGACGCAGACTAGTAAAACTTCTAACTAGGCGGATAATCAAACTAATCGGGAGGAAGAATTTCGCTGCTTTCGCTTTGCTGCTGAACGGTTGCGTGGAAGAGTGTTACCGTAGGTGTTGCTAGATTCTTGTGGTTTTGATGTCAAAATTAGCACCCCACAAGAGGCTCGACGAAGGATCAAATAGGCGGCGCCCATTTTCAGAAATTACCAGCAAGTGCGACTGGCCACCAGGCTTTTAACATGGTTGCTTCTCAATGCGTCTTTGTATAAGGAGTGAGTTCTGCACAGGGTCAGAGGCAAGAGCCCAGGCCACTAATGTTGGTGGCTCCTTCCACAACAAAACATCTCAGCAGACTTTGACAGCCTGAGTAACTGGAGTGGAGATCAGAAATAAGGTAATATGTACCTTAGGTAGGTAGGTTGGTAGGTGGAATTTTTAAACTTCACCTTGCTCTACCTAACCCCACAACATCACAAAAGGCAAGAGGTTTTCAAGCACCTCACGTCCGCCATTCAACGCGAGCAAGCATTCTAAAACAAAATCTCCTTCACATACGCAACTCACCATTACCAAAGTTCAAGTCTGTTTGCCTTTTGTCACTAAAGGTAAAAAAGAAAAAATTTACAACAAGCGAAGCGACATTCATTGTTGCTTCGTTCTTACTGCGACAATTACTGTCACCACTTTCCTCGCGACTCCCGCTATTCTTCATTCTTACTCTTTGGGTCTCATCGCCCTCTTCGGACCTCAGCACCAACTTCAGGCCAGCATCTTCATTTGGGCTCATCGCCATCGCCGCCCAACGTCAACTTCACCTCTAAAGTACAACAAGGGTGCTCAGATGCCTCGCGGAGCATGAAGGCTTTTCGCAAATTGGAAACAGAAACAGCAGCTCCTCCGCGATTGTCATGACCATCGATCGGCTGGTCTCAGGAATGTCCTATTATCTCAGGAATGAGATCCACTGCCGCAGTAAGGACATGTGGATTGCGGATTTCATCCGCCAAGGGATTGCGGCGTATAAATCAGCCAACAAAGTCGAAGTCCTCACGCGAGACATCAACAAATTCTTCTGGATTGCCATTACGCAGCCTCGCTACGGCGTCAACGTTCTCGATATAACCGCGAATGAGTTCTACACGTTCAGTCTGAATGACGACATCAACGGCACGCCATCTTTCACCACGGCATACAGCATTCACCACCCCGAGGAGCTCGGAACATCCGCCCTCAGGTGGTTGCTGAAGGAAGATAGCTATGGAATGGAAGAGGAACTGTGAATCCCGACGACGACGTTGGAAAAGCTGACGTGGCTCTTGGAGCAAGGAGCTGATCCCATTGGTCGCTGTCAAGGATGCTCCGATTGTCCTGTCTTGCGAGGATACTTGAATCGGCTGCACCAACGCTTGACTAGCGGCCCCGATATCGAACTCTGGACTTGGGACCTCTCTCAAATCATCAACTTGCTCGGAAAGTACGGAGAATGGGGACGTAATACCAGTGACATAGAAAACACTGTGCTTTCATAACGGGAACTTCTCCGAGAGGTGCAGAAATGCAGTTACTCGCGGGAACTTGCCGCCTAAATACCGTCACCCTGCCTGGTCAATTTTTTGTGTAAGACCGTAGCAAGATCTTAGGCTGGTGGATTAGGTCCGAATTGGTCCCAGCATCTGCACACTTGGCGAGGAACTTGAACTGGGACGAGGGCAACGAAGGGAGGCATAATGTATATCGAGATCCTCACCAGCTGGCGTTAGTTTTTTTCTTTTCTTGTTTTTGTGACATTCGTCACTATCAGCTGCACTAGCTAGATTGAGGCTTCTCGAGAGAAGAATTGAATTCGAAAACCGATGAACTGTTCTTAGCACAAATGTCCGAATTTCCGCCGCTGCTGAACCATAGTTGATCAAAATTATGGTAAAATCGAAGTGAACCTAGTCCGTCTTGGAAGAGGGAAAGCACAGGCCGTCGTGTTCTTGTTCCTCGGAGGGGTGAAAAGCCATAAGATCCTCGACACGTCAGCCCAATGGATAGAAGAGCAATAGGAGAGGCTTGGTCTTGCGCCGAGGGACATGATGTAGCGCACCGGTTCCAGATCCGAGGAAAGGAGGGCATAGTGCAGCGCAGTCACGCCGCTATCCGTGGATGACCGCCTCTTTCAGAGAACCAGTACGTACACTGCGGAAGAGACACAATATATCATACGGGAAACAAGAGAATAACAATGACCGCTGTTGAATCCATGGGGTATCAAATGCACCAGTATCAAATGCGCCAGCCCAACTCATTTCGCTCTGACCTTTCGAATAACGACCCGCTTCCCATCAAGTTCCCATCCCACACCCCGCTCTCTCACCAACACATCCCACGACTCGCCGGAACACTTCTCCAACCATTCCTGGTCAACACCCAAATACGTCCTCCCAAAGCACTTCAGAACGTGTGTCCTCACCTCTCCCTCTGAAAACTCCAACAACTTGGCTCTATGCCCGTCCACAGTCCTCTGCACCTTGCGAAACGCCACAAAGTTGTCGTGCGCCAGCGCTCCCAGCAGAGCGTCGATCTTCGCATCCTTCAATCTGTACCGATGTCGAATCGAATACGCCTCGGCCAAGTCTCCCCTCCGACATGCGGCATCGAGGACCAGGTATCCCAACACCTCTTGCAGCTCCACGCTCGTCAGGTTCTGCGCGGGATGTATCGTTCTCAGCACATGGAGGATGGCGGGGTGATATGACTCGGGGTGCTTCACGAGGATGGATAACCGAATGTTAAACAGGTACGCCTGGATCGCGAAATCGTCAATGCGCTTCGACGCGACGATCCCCTCCCTCAGCTTCCTCAATGCCATCATCACATCGGAAAGGGCCTTTGTATTCGCGGGGTCGTTGGGTGGTAATCTCGGGGCCGAAGCGGCCGACACGCCGGGCACGTCCTTGATGTCGAGGGACGCGAAGCGGCGAAGGAGTTCGTCGCGTTCGCCTGCGTCGGAGCAGAAGGTCATGTAGCGTTCTACGATCTTGGTGTAATACCGCTCTTGGGTCTTGAAGTCTAACAATCTGCAACGCAGCGTTAGTCAGCAATTTCTCCAGGTCCAATACAGCGAGGGGATGCGCGAGACATACCTGGTGTCCCCCTTGGACGGCAACCCAATGCTGTCCAGCGGATCCACATCAACGGGCTTCAGTCTACCCCAGGGCCCAGAATGCGAGCGATTTCCTCTGCCACCGCCAACACCGGGACCTCTGCTAAAGCCTCGGCTCCCTCGTCCGCCGCGTGCTGACATGGTTGCGGTGCGGGAAGTTGTCATGCGCGGGGCTCGCGAAGTGTGTTGGTGGGGGATGGGGTGACATGTCGTTAAAACAAAGACAGGAGGCACGTCGGTCCCACCTCGATAATCTTATCTAATCGCCCACGGGTGCCAAGAGCGGGCGCTCCAGAGCTCCCTCCAAAAAGCTGGGGTTATTCTCTGACGCAATTCGAAGACAGTGAGACCGCAGAAAATATCTCACGCAATTGGCCATTCGGTGCTTCTATACAAGTCTGATGTCCCGCGATCTGGTTGCCCAATGCCGACAAACCTCAGCTTCCCCACCACCGCTACCTCGTCCGAGGGCGGGAACGCGAAGCCGCGGGGAACCTCGGCAGCCAGGGAAAGGTAGTGAGCTCCAACTCGAAGATCACCTCCAACTCTTGACTTCATATAAGCAATCTTGACGTCCAAAACTCGCTCTCAATCCCCCGGTGTGTATATCTTGCCAAGCAACGAATCCACCCAAGCTATTACACGAAAGAAAACCCGCCAATATGACCGACCGCATCTCCCAAATCGCCTCCCACCTAAACTACCCCAAGGGCATGCTAGCAGGCCAAGTCGCAATCATCACGGGCTCAGGCCAGGGCATCGGCGCCGAGACAGCGCGCCTCTTCGCCAACGAGGGCGCAAAAGTAGTCATATCCGACATCGACGCCACCAAGGCCCAGGCCGTGGCAGACTCCATCAACGCCGCCTCCTCCGGCCGCGCCCTCGCCGTGCCGGGTGACATGCTCTCGGCGGACTACGTTAACGCCCTCGTCTCCAAGGCGGCCTCATTCGGCGGCGGCAAGATCCACCACATCGTCAACAACGCCGGCTACACCTGGGACGGCGTCATCCATAAGATGTCGGACAAGCAGTGGGACACCATCCTCGCGCTGCACTCCACCGCGCCGTTCCGCCTCGTCCGCGCCGCGGCGCCCTTTTTCAGGGTCAAGGACGGTGAGAACAGGTCCGTCGTCAACATCAGCTCCACCTCAGGCATCCACGGCAACGCGGGCCAGGCCAACTACGCCATGGCCAAGGCTGGCGTGGCGGGTCTGACCAAGACCATCGCGAAGGAATGGGGTCCGGCGTTCGGTGTGCGTGCCAACACCGTGGCCTTCGGACACATCAAGACCCGACTGACAGATGCGAAGGAGAAGGGCGCGTTCGTCGTCGGTCCCGACGGAGAGAAGATTGCACTCGGAATCCCGCAGGCGCAGAAGGGAGGCGAGCAGCAAGCCAACGCGGATACCCCGCTCCGCAGGCTCGGAACACCCACCGAGGCCGCGTCGGCGGTACTGGCAGTCGCGAGCCCATTGTTCAGCTACGTAACAGGGCAGACGATCATGGTGACAGGCGGGCGCAACATGTAATCCTCGCGAATCCAAGAATCCAAAAATCCGAATACCATCACTGAACAGAATGTATGTGACCTTTTCTTTTCATCAGACTGCGAATAATTAGGTATCGGTACTTTGATTTCCCGTCCCCCAACGCCCGTATGCCAGCCGTGCGGCCATCCGCACGCAGCAAACAACAAAAGAAACAAGATTCTCACAATATCATGACACACACTCCCTTCCCGTATTCGTTTACTTAGACCTTGAGCCACAGAGACAGCACTCCCTTGGCATACTCCACAATCTCGTCGCCACCGAGCTTGCTGTCACCGTAGATGCGGTCGACAAACGTGATCGGCACCTCGGCGACAGAGCACCCCATGGCCTTGGCCCGCACCATCATCTCCATCTGGAAGGTGTACCCCTTGCTCTCGGTGCTGCTGATGACCTTCTCCAGCACGCTCTTCTTATACAGCCTGAAAGAGCCGGTCAGGTCGCTGACGCCGGGCCGCAGGACGGTGTCGGCGAAGAGGTTGGCGCCGCGGCTGACGAATTTGCGCTTCAGATCCCAACCGTAGACGCCGCCGTTGCCGGCGTAGCGGGTGCCCGTGACGATGTCGTAGTCGCCCTCCTTCTGCTTGGCCACCATCTGCGGGATGAACTTGGGGTGGTGGCTGAAGTCGGCGTCCATGATTATGACGTAGTTGCCCGTCGCGAACTGCAGGCCATGGACGTAGGCGGTGCCGAGGCCCAGCTTGCCCGAGCGGGTCTTGAGGACGACGTGCGGGGTGTAGGCCTTAACGAGCTGGTGGGCGACGTCTTGGGTTCCGTCAGGAGAGCCGTCGTCGACGATGATGAGTTCCCAATCGAGCTTGCTGTTGTTTTAGGAAAGAGAGTCAGCAATTGAGAAGGATTGGTCGCGCCCCACGGAAAAGCTGCGAGCCGCCAGAAGAAGAAATGAAAAAAAAAAAGGAGTCGAGGGCGGGCATACTTCTCGGTGAAGGTGCGGTTCAATAACCAAGTGACGATGGGAAGGTTATGGCGCTCATTGTAGGTCGGAAGGATGATCGAGTACTTGTTCGCAGCCATTTTCGCAGTCGAGAGAAGCTGAGAAGAAAATCTCGGGAGATTGAGTTCGCGTACGATCGAGGTTGAGGACGTGTGTGGAAAAGGAGCGTGATGAAGTTGGCTGCGCGCGTATTGAAGCTTTGTGGTGATGCTGTCCTTTGGCTGGTGGAATGCCAGTTTGGCTACCTTCGGGTGGTTCGCATGACTAAGCGCAGTCTAGCCCCTGAATTCGAGGGGCGGACCGTAGGGGTGGGAGGTCCCGATAGAATGTCCCGCCAGCTGCAAGGGTACTGGGCTACGACGCTGAGTACGGAACACAAGAAGAACTCGCCTTCGTCTCATAGCTTTCTAAAGTTAAGTTAATGATGAGTTTCGAAAGCACAGCTGCGGTGCCAGATTGGGTGAAGAGAATATTTTGGTGATATTCATTAATATGTGATCTATAATCATCGGCATTGTCGCCGACAAGTTGTAGAAGCTTTACAAGCTCCATACAATATCAGTCTATGTCTCATGTCTTTGATCATTACAATTTTGGTCAGTAGGAATCTTCGTTGGGCCAGTGAAAGCCCACCGTCATCTCTAATTCCTTTCCACGCCACTCGTAGGGCCGTTATTCTCCTGTTAGGCCCTTTCAAAGTTTCAACGCCGAATGCAATGCCATCACAGAGACCAGATATCGGAACGTCAATGAAGCCTTCATTCTCTTATCGCTCAAAGCAAAAAAAGAAAACCCATCGTCCTGACCGAGCGGCTTTACCATCCCTCATTGCGCCGCCTCGATCCTCGGAAGTAATCGTACTGCGTCGGGTCTGGATCAGCTGTCTCGACGTCGACCTGCGCGAGTCCACTATACCCGCGAGGTCCGCCGCCGAGAGCACCTATTGTTGGGCCCGGTGAAGGCTGCGCCATCGGCATATTTGCAGCGTTTCGAACCAATGCGGAATCACTGCCGTTGTCCATGTTGTACAAGGGACTGCGTGATCTATCGCCAAAGATGGATTGTTGAGCAAAGGCCGCCTGCGGTGTAGGAAGTCCGCCGGTAGGGGACGAACGTCCGGTGTTGGGGGACATGTAGCCAGATGGCGTGGTGAATGCTGCGAATCCGCCGTTATCAAACTGGGCACCAGTCATGCCACCTTGCAGAGGACGGCCGGTCGGTGTTCCCGGGCGTGAACCGTTATCGGATCCGTACTCGGTCATTGATCCAGGAGTTTCGGGGCGGATGATATCGGGGTTGCGACCAAAGATATCGCCCTGACCGTGCTCCTCAGCGAATTCGGCTCTATTCTTGTAATACTCGAAGTCCATGTGTGACTCGGAAACAAACTCGAAACCAGGAACACCGCTTGGGGCCGACTTGCCCAGTCTGCCCTTGTTCATGGGATCAAGAACATAAGCATCCGAGTATCCGGAAACGCTCATGAGGTCGGCACCGCCAGCCTCTCTCCCTTCTGTCAAGCGACCCTTGTAAACCGCAGGCAAGATAGCCTGCGCCTTTTGGTGGACCATGGGAGTAATGAGCGGCTTGTACAGGGCGGGGTGTCCGAAGCGGGACGCCAATCTTTCGCTGCGAAGGCGGGTCTCTTTCTGCATGCCGGCCTCGGGGTGCTTGCGGACGTTCGTGGTGGACTGGTAGTAAATCTTGGCGTCGAACATGCGGGCGCAGACGATCTTGAAGATAATCAGAACAATCGGCAGCGGGATAATGGCAACCGCAACGCTGTGGTAGGCCCAGTCTGATCTGGCCCATGCGCCCAGGAAGAAGGTGCAGTGCGACAAGAAGATGGCGAACAGGAAGCGGTTGAAGAGCACACGCCAGAACATGCCTCCAGACTCAGTCTTGGTGACGAAGATGTAAAGCAGCAGGTACTTCTTTAGCCAGTAGTCGATGGCGTAGTACAGAGTAGCGGCCGGGAGAACTAGAGGCTGGATGCCAGAGAACGCGAGCGCAATGGTCGCGTAGTAGAGAAAGTAGTTGTAGTATGAGGCAAAGTCAAATGTCGGAGGCGCCGTCAATTCAATCAACTCTCTGGGCGTTGGGCTGGAGAACTTGCGCACAAAGAAGCTGTGAACGAGCTTCCAGAGTTGAGCAAGATCGATGGCAGCACCCAAGTTCCGCTGAAGAAGCCAAGTAACCCAGAAAGGGCTAATTTGGCAAAGGGCAGTAAAGACGGCCGAGGCGATGTCTTGATCGAGAATCGCTTGCCAAGCGTCCGTGTTGTTTCCTGTCTCTTTGACAACAGCTGAGACGAAGGACCAGATAGTGCTGAAGAGGGAGAAGACTATGAGGTTGTTGAATACGAAGAAAGCGTAGAGCTTCGCCAGAACGTGTCTCTCGCGACCGGTCTTCGTTTGGTCGCCGGCCTTCATTGACAGTCGACGGAAGATCATGGGGAGGACGAGATAGACGAGCGACATGATGGCAGGAGAAGCGATACCCTGTACGATTGACCACCAGTTGGGGTTCCTCGAGAGCTCCGTTTGAAAGTCATTCCAAACAGCTCCGAGGTTTCGCAAGTTGACCAGAAAGATAGCAATCATTGCGTTGGGCACGATCCATACCAATGTCAGCAGCGCAATCCATAGATTATTGATCATGCGTCTCCATCGTCGGCTCGCAGGGCTCAAGACGAGGTTGTTCCAGATGATGTCGTTTGGTCTCGGAGCCAAGGTAATCTTGGTGCCACTGGGGTTCTTTTTGCGAGTAGCGTAAGCGATGTTGTGTGCCTCTTCGATGTCGGCGTAACTGGCGAATCCGTACGGCATAGTACTGCGTTTGTCGACGCTGGCACGGACTTCTTTGATTTCAGTTTCTAGCTCCTTGATTCTCTGCGTAAGATACTCGATCGCGTCGACCTTTTGTCCCTTGGGATACGTGGAGAATGAAGGATCCTTCTTGGAGGGTTTGCACATTGGGCGTCCAGCGGGGAGCTGATCAGGCTTCTTCAGATACTTGGCCAGGACTTGCTCCAGCTTGCGGACAGTATGATCGTGCTGCTCAATCAGGTTGGGGAGGTCTTTGACATTGCGAGCGATGGCGGTTCGTGCGAATGAGGAGCTGGGCACAACCTGGTCGATAATTCTTGCGATGCCCTCGTCAGAGCACCGGTCCCTGGGGATGTCGTATAACTGAAATATTGTCAGCTTAGCAGGCCAAAGATCGCATGCAGATAACTCACCATTAATGTGCGGGAGTGCAAACTATTTTGGTACTCTTCGGACTCAAAATAGCGTCGGCGCAAGAGCATGACCTTGCGGTAATTCCACCAAAGGAATCCCATACAGATGAAGGTGATCAGATACGCAACAGCAACCTGAGCCCAGTACGCGCTCTCGCCCCAAACCGCCAACGGGGTGATCACCACAATCCATTTCCTATCCTTGAGTGCAGTCACATCCGCGTTGTTCAGATAGACGGGGACGAGAATGGCGATGCAAAAAACGGAGATGGTGGAGAAGATGAAGATACACATGCGAACGAATCGAAGGAAAATGGTGGCGTCCATGCCAACGTGATGAACGAGCTCTGCCTCGCCCGTTGACCACAAGGGCGGAATCCAGGACCAGATCTTCTTGCCGATGGGCGGAGGAGCGTGCTTTTCGTCGGCATGCTTGAGTTTGGGGGCGTAAACGGACTGGTTGTATGGCCTGAGAAAGGAGAATGTGACGGCTATACCAACCGTGACGCCGAGCGAAGTAGCCAAAGCAGACCAGACGGAACCACTAGCTAGCTGGAAAGTACGACAGTTAGAGCTGGAACATGCGAGGAGGCTCTCCAAATACTGACCTGTCCGCTGAAAGGGTCGGCTAACAGGTCGACAAGCTTCTTGCCCGCATCGTTACTCATTTTGGCTGTCAGGCCCCCGTGGGGCGAGGTGGTTGGGAGACGTTCTCTAGGTATTGGCTGTAGGAACAGAGATTTTCAGAAACCTTTTCGGCGATGTTATCTTGGTACGGGGTAGGATTGATGGAGAGCACGCCTGACTTGCGAAATCGGATCGTCTAGTATCGTTCGGCAGGGGGCGTGACGCTGAATCGTCGGATGTATTATCTAGTGTTCGCGGATAAGGGGCTCTGTTTCGGTTCCCGTCTTTTCGTGTAATGATACCAGGCGCACAAAGGTCGACCGCAGGCGTATCAAAGCAGAGAGGGAGGGGATTGACGCGAATTATCGCAGCGAGAGACACGAGTTAGACTGCTGGATCGTCGGGGGTGGTCCTGAATTAGTGGAGCAGTATCCGTAGCGGTATATCGAAGAGGGGTTGAACGAGAGAACGTGACGATCGGAGGTCGGTGGTCGGGATCACGGAGGGGAGCGGGGAGAGAGAGGCGGAGGAGAAAAGAGAAAGAAGGTCAAGCGAGCATAAGGTCTGAAGGGTAGGGGATGCAGGGGTTTACAATAGTCGGGGAACGAGGGTCAGGAACGGCCGAAGGGACTGGAGAGGGAAGCACAAATGGGAAGTGCAAATGGGAAGTTTGTTGAGCCCAGATCACAGGATTGCGTATGTCACTCCTGGGCCATCCCGGTCAGAGCTGCCGGTCTTGCTCTAGCAGCTAGCTACCGCCCATGGCACCCCAAAGGAGGAAAAAAAAAAAAAAAACGGGCGGCATAAAAGAAATCGAATGAAGAATGAATAAACCTAGTTTAGGGGATTGGCTCGCCTCAGGTCCCTGCAACACTGCGCTAGTGGAAGGCCTTGAGGCGTGGTCCCACCTTAGGTTCTCGGCCGACCACCAAGAAGAGACGGAGTTACGTACCGCGTGCCCGGTGGTCATGTCATTCACTCCTCCTTCTCTTGGTCGTGGCTGCTCACTTGAGCGGTCTGCTTACCTCGGTCTTTTTGAAGAGATTTTAGTGTGAAGAGATGCTGATCAGGACTCGGGGTCCGTAAATATCTTGAGAACTTCGTCCTCAGCCCTTCAGTCCTTACCTGTCGTCCTCCTCCTCCAAATGATGCATGTCTCAAAGTCAGCGGCTGCAGGAACGTGGAATGGAGGCTTCCCATTGACGGAAGCCCAGAGAACCCTGGTCTTCGAATGCTCTCATTGGCCAAAACCAACTGCCATCCCAAGCGACTTGGCCGACAGTGAGAGCATGGGCCTGCCAGACGCTTTTGCACCTCGAGCACCACTGCAAAAATCGGCAGGGCCGCCAGTGGCTGTGGCTATTTTTGCAACCTCATTTTTTTCTGGGTCCGGTCCTTCGACATGAAGCAACGGCCGGCTTCTGCTGAATACGAGGCGAGATGCCAGCCCCAGTTTCTTTCTTTCTGGCCATTCCGTTTCGCTGCTTTTTGTTGTTTTGGAATGCCTACATTTTATGTTCTATGCGAGAGATGCGCCGTACGCCTACGTACACCCATTTGCCCATTCGCCTGGTCCGAAAATGTTCTTATCAGACTGCAGCTCTACCCAGGAACGGACCCAAATCTGCGTCCTAGAGGCACCTAAAGATTCCAGCTTGGGTCCACCACCTCAAAAAAGTAGTCGCATGAGAGGCGAAAAGAACATACAAGGTAGGCCATCCATTCCGCGCATCGTCAAGGCTCGTATCACTTTGCATGTCTAGCCAGTAATCTTTGGCCTCTGCAATGTTTCTGTCAAAGTAATCCTCCCGTCTTCTTGCCTTTCAAGCAAGTCGTTTCTATCTACGTACGAAGTACGATCTTCGTGGAACAAAGTCAATCGACACCCTGCAGGGTGTCAGATAGAGTAAAAAGAGGGGACGGGGACGGCATCGCCCCCTCGCAAGAACCAATGCCGAGGACACAAGTGGGAATGAAAAGGCCTCTTGGACAAGCAGCACCCCCGGACTCTGAACCCATATGAATCTTTCTGATAGGGCGGCGCATTGAGGGGGAGTTCTTTGGGGGGGATATTGGACCAGCCGCTGCGTCCTAGTACCCCGTTCTTCCTGGAGAACAGAGTAATTGAGATTGAGCTTTGGGTTGATTGAGATAGGTTCACGGACTCGATTGAAGAGATGATTGAAGAGAACAACAGTATCATAGCCTATCTCTGTCAATGCCACGGTCAGTCATCAATGTCATCGATCCCTCGGCAGAGTAAAATCAACTACCTTATCCCACTCTGTCGGAATATTTTCCAAAGCACAGCCACGCCGCCGTCCCACGCAGAGGCTCAGACATTCCCCCTTCCAAGGTTCCCATTCACAACTCCGACCCGTCACGTATCTTGCATGAAACCAGGCTGTCCCTTACTGAAGTCATCACGTTTTTCCCTGCGTACCTTGCATCAAGCAGGTATCATCGCCCAAACCGTCACTAAGAAAAAGTTGCCTTGACCAATACTGCCCCAGGCCATCGCCAAGACCACCCTTTCCGCTTCCAGAACGATGAGAAAGAAGAAGGGTGGGCGGGGGACGGTGAAGCCCCAAAGCACGGTTCAGCAACAACATCCAAGGGCACGGAGACAGAAAAAAAAAAAACGGGCTTGTCCTTAACGGGGAACCCTCGTCCTGACGGTAAGCCGAGAAATACAGAGGTGGAAACGGTCTGCCGGTTCTCCCTTGGCTTATCCTCGCCGCTGCCGCCGCCCCGTTTCTCCCTACGTCACTAACCAACCCGTCTGAGCGGCAAGCCTCTCGAGGTCGTTCGTGTCTGTGTTCGCCATCGTGGGAAGAGAGGGTGGAAAATAAGAACGCCGCGCTTCTCAAAACCACCTAGCGCGGTTCCCTAATCATAGCGGTTTCCTCTGTTTCATGGCTTTGGGAGCTCGGCATTATTGCCGTTTCGTCTCATGCTCGGATAAACATTGGGTTTCTCCTACACGTGCTATCGCCTGCTCGCCTCTCCCCTTGTCTCGCAGCTTTGAGACTTGCCCCCGTATGACCGAGCACCTTAGAGTGAAAGAGAAAGATTTTCAGAGCATGCATTCCCGGGCATGTCTTTGCTGACATTGCGCTGTCTTGAGCTCACATGTTGAAAGTTCATGGCAGCTCCTGTTGGACGTTTGTAAATACCTCGATCGACAGGCCGGGTGACGCGGAGGGCGGTGGAGAACTGCGCGGTTTGGACCGAGAAAGGGCCCTGACATACGTCATTTTCGCTGTAGGGACTGATGATCCCACATCCCGTTCACCGAGAGTTGCAAATGTTGAGACTCCGAATCCGGCGGGTTGAAGTATCATTCGGAACATCTCATCCGCTCTTGCTTCGCCTTGCAGCCGGCTGATCGTGGTTTGCTTGGCGGATCACCACTAAGTCTCGACTGAAATAATTGAATCACGATTGAAAAGCTGCATGTGTAAGCGACGTTATATAATACATGTTTCTCCACCCTTCATCCAATGCTGATTCAGAAACTTATCAAAGAACACAGGTAATAAACGCAATCCCGCACGCCACATTTTTGCCCGCCCATTAATCCGCGGGGCAAAGAAGCAAATTCGCCTGGCCGGCCTAAACACCGACTTCGACCATCATGGGCTCGTGGCCGTGGTGACTGGGGCCGTAGACACCGGGAAAGTAACCAGAAACAAAATTTCAAACCGTGATTTCATACCACATTAGGCAGGGCCCTGGGAGCGAGTCTTGCGGGCAGTCCTACCAACGGGCGGAAGAACCTTCTTCACATTCTCAGCAACTTTGTGGCGCAACGATTCCTTCCCCTTCTTAGGCGAGTCCTTCTTCGCTGAACCCTTAGTAGCGCCGTTGGAAGGAGGCCTGCCAGGCCTGCCGGTCCTGGCCTTCTTCTCGGCTGGCTTCTCCTCGTGCTCGGGTTCCTCTTCTACGGTGCCATTGGTTCCATTTGCCGTCTCGAGATCATCCGCCTTGCGCTTGTCGCCGGTCTTGGCCTCCGGTGGGATGGCTTGGGGCGCCGCCTCCCGCTCACCAAAGCCGGATGGTTCGGCCTCGTTAAGAGCACCAGTCATCTCGGTATCCTTGGTCGCGGCGCCATTCACAGCACCCGGCTTCTCGATGATGGGCTCCTTCAGTGACTCGTCCTCGGCCACCGGCTCCTTCGCAGGTTTCTGCGCAATTGGCTCCTCGACGGATTCCGCGACAGGCTCGATCGCGGGCACAGCTGCCGGGGCAGCGGCAGCGGCAGCGACAGCAACCGGTTGCTTTGAAGACACGCCCTTGGGCTCCTCGACAGCGGACGTGATTGGGCCGTCCTTGTCCGGGATCTCTTCGACGGAAGCCGACTTTGGCGCATCAGCTACCGATGCATCTGGAGCAGACGCATCGGCCGGCGGGGCGAGGACGGGAGGCTCGCCCAACTTGGCTGGTTCTACGGCCGGAACAAGTGCCGCTTTTGTGGCAGAGGCGGACTCATCCTTCTTTTCCTCGACCGGCTTTACGTCGGCCGACTTCTCCTCCAAGGGCTTCTCCTCAGCCTGCTTTTCGAGGGTCTTCTCTACATCTGGGACAGCAGTTGTATCGGTAGGCTTGAGTTGTGTCTCGGCTACAGTGTCAAGACACGGGCGTCAGCGCATCGTCCCTGCGACATTATGGGTGTACGGCGACGGCGAGCGGCGTTAACCGCGCAGAAGGCATGATCGAGCCAACGCGCGCCAAGGGCGGCCGAATTGCTCCGCTGGCTGCGACCATGCTATGATGCTCACGCTGGCGACAAACGCCATAAAGACTCACCTTTGTCGATGCCGCCCACGGCAGGGACTGCTCCGAGAGCGGGAATGGGATCCATTGCGATGACGTAACGGGTGTCGTGTGGGCGCACAGTGCGCGATAGTTCTGGTCGTAGTCGAGAGGGGGATTGTGCTCAATGGCCGCGGTCGAGTATCCAGGGCGCAAATTGCGATGTAGAGGGGACGTTGGCGTGTTCGAATGGCGATGGTTAGCTGGGAGAATTGAGAAGTAGTTGTGTGGTGGGAAAGGTGAAGAGGGAAGAAGAGGTTGAGGTTGGAGTCGGAGCAAGAGCAGGAACATTGGAGCTCCTCCTCACAAGATGGGCAGCCGCTGCTACTGCAGAGCATCGGCACAAGAGCAGCAGCAGGTCATCGCACAGAAACATGGGGTTGCGAAGCAGGACCTGCAGGGGCCTGCTGGGGTGTCACTGAGCGAATCAGCAGTCCAAATGAGAGCTTGGAGGCAAGGGCGGCTCGGGACTCGCCATTCCCATCGGCTGTTTGTGCGCACAATGACTTCAGCAGAGTGTGGTGCTCGTGGGCAGCACATTATATGGTAAAATCTGTGTGAGAAAGTCGAGTCCAATCCCGTTGCAATCCTCACCGGCCATTGCGGACCCTCAGCTACCTAACTTACGTTCGCAGAACAGGGAGCGGGCCTCAAGGAACAGAAGTGAAGCTGCGAGGTCGCAGGGAAAGGATAGCCAGGCAAGATGGGTGGAGAGGAACCTTGTCGTCATGTCAATCTGACGTGACGAGAGCTCCACGACAAACCTGCCATATTCCATCTTGGACGTTGCAGGGCTGGAGCTAAGGCCCGGTTGAGGGCCGGTTAATCCGAATGGGGGTGGGTGGACGCATCTGGCAGAAAACGGAAGCTGAGTTTCCTCTTGATCCCTTGAGCGAGCTGGCTCAGCCGAGGCCGGCCAGTCTGCTGCTGGTTTGCCCGCCGTTCATCGAACAACGCGAAACATCTGAATTCGGTCGGCTGTTTGTTTCCTCAGGTGTAAGAGAAAGGCGAGCATGTAACAATGGCACAGAGACTCTTTTCTTGTCGTTGGTGGTAGCAGGAACACCGCAACGGTGTTGTGCCTGTCCTCGTCGCCTCTGCTGTGGAGAGGAACTGGCCGTGTGTAGCAAAACGCCTGGCACTGTGAAAGTCCCGCCAGATTGAGGTGGCAGGGCCAAGTGCAGACTGTTGCAGGCTTGATGCGGGGAAGCACTTGTGACTGGCTGGCTTCGATTCACGATTCTCCACACTGTTTCTTTGTGCCAATCAAAAGCTGCCAACGCTCCAACCCACGTCCAAGCTCCTGCACGCCATCTGCGATCTACCTCACTTGAGCTGCAGAGACCTGAATCGGCCTCGTAATAGCCAACGCCTCTGCCCACATTCGTCGATATAGTATATTATGCCAATGAATCTCGCGCCTATGACTGAAGATTGATATGAATCGCGAAGCGGTGCATCATTTGGGTCTTGACTCACAGCAGAGGTGGACCAGATGTGCTCCCGGACGACCAGGGATACCACCAACCATCAAAAATACCAGGGCAATTTCCTTCCTTCAGCCAACCTCACGTCACCCATCCCAACTCAACTAACCACGACACCTTTACTCTTATGACGATACGTAAAATGATCTGGTAGATCTATTAGCGCTTTTAAAATAGTATACACTTTTCTACTTTATTTTTGAGATAGATGAAGAAAATCTAGCTAACTATTTACTCTAGTATAACTCCCCGCTTAGCAGCTATGATAGCGATAATTATGCCGAAAGCCGCCTTTCCTCCTCGGGCGCTAGACACCGCAGCAAGGCCCTCATCCATAGAGATCACCTCCTAAGCAAAGACCAACTACTCAATGTCTTGCCCGAGGTTGAGACGCGCTTCAGGCCCTATCAAAGAAAACACGCGAAACGCGCCTACTCGAGTCCTTAACACCTTCATCTACTTCACCAACGACTTTTCTGATCACGTCAACTAGCACTAGCACCAGCACTAACGTCGCAGAATCTCGTTCGACTTCAAGCACCCCCTGCTGCTCTTGACCTCGTTCAAACGACGCTTCGCTGGAATTCCTTGGAATCCTCCGCTGTGCTCATCGAGTACCTGCCCGAAGGTTGCATTCGCCTCAAGATGAGCGAGATTGATCTCCACAAATCTTTCAAAGACAAATTCACAAACTCGTCAAGCGATCGGCATAGACCCTCGTCCCTACCATCGAGACGTGCCCGGGTGCAGTCCCGATTGTTGGAGAGGAGGACAATTGGGGTAGGCTGGAACAAGACGGGGCTCTGACTGTGGACGATGGCACTCTCACCCCACCCTTTGTGTTTGAGCTGGCCGTTTCTTAGACCCGCGAAAGCCTCGACAAGAAACTCTTTCGTTACATCAACGATGGTGCTCAAGGTTGCGTCCGCGCTGCTGTTGGCATCAAACTCGTCTACGACAAGCATTGCGCCAAGGAGTATGAGCAGGTGCTCCAACAGCTCGACCAATGTTATGTATGTCTCTAGGTGAGACAGGGCAACAGAGCGGTTTGTGCGAAGCCATGGAACCCCTTGAATACGCCAGACGGCGTTCTGGGCTTATTTCTATCCGACTTTGGCGCTGAGCCCCTTACGGCCGATGGACGACGAAGGACCTCGGTGAGGTATGTTCTGTCAACACCGTTCTCCCTCCTTGGCCACAAACCTTCGTCAGCTAACCTTTCTTGCTAGACCCTCCCGAAACGGCAAGAAACGCGCCCCGATTCGCATCACGTTCACCAATATTATTGAGGAGTTGCGGAAGGCGGTGGCGAGCAGCGTCCTCAGGCCGAGGAGAAGAAGCGCTGCAGAGCTCTCAACAAGGAGAGTCGTGAAGCTATTGCGGACGAGGGTTTTTTCGCGAATCGCCCAAGAAACAACTAAATACGGCAGAGCGGTAGAAGCGAGAGCAAGAAGAGTGAGAACAAGAAGGGCGGAAACTCGAAGAGATGGGGAGGCCGCTCCAATAAGACGGCTCCCAGGAATGGCTCTGACGCCAAGGCCAACACCGCCGCCGCCGCACCAACCCAAGTTAGCGAACATGTGGTTTAACGATTATCGTGCGGGTCTCGCCGCCGGCACCGCCGCGGCGGATCAAGCATCACTTGATATTGCGTTTGGGGTGCACAGGATGAGAGGCCCGCCGAGGCACGAACTAGATTCATAGGAAATAGGTCTAATGCTTCTGGTCCCGTTTATGGCACCACAACAATGGATCAATGGTGAAGAAACCTGCAGAAGGATTGTGCCGAGGGAGGGCCACGAGAGTGTGACGCAGATTGTCTGATGAAGCCAGAGCAATCGGCGCCCTTGCTGGCTGGCGCTACGCTGGACGGCGTATCAAGGAGGTCTTCGATGTACGGGTTGTCCGGGAATGAGGCTGACCTAGTGATAACTTCTTCTCTATATGAGGTGCGCATTCTTTGGTGTCTAGAGAAGCTCGAGTCCAACTCATACTATCTTTGAGCGACGTTAGTTTTATTGTCTGGGCATGTTTCTGAGAACCTTGTTTTCCGATGTTCCGATGTTCCCCTGGTACTCTGAGACTTTCCCTTGATAGCCGCCCCTCCGTATTCAGAGCCATACCATGACGAAGGAACGCTGATGGTTGCAGCTGACGTATAACTACTTGAAAGAAGAAGGAGCACTGTTTTCCTCCTCGAAGAATCAGTGAACACCCTTCGCTATACCCAGGAACCAGTCGAATAGAAATCATTCCAGGCGAAGAATCTTTTAGCAGCAACCGCTAATAATAGAGGCAATCCAAATACTGTCTGGTATTAGCAGTTGTTGCCGAGGGCTGAACAAAGCCATCATTAAGCCTGGCATGAGTATCTATGTGTTTGGACCAGCTTGGAGGGCCACATCTGGTGGCGGGTGAGGTGGCTCAACCGCTCGGAGCCGTAGGCCTTGATGGTGCGACTTGCATAGTAACATCATTGGTCTGCCCAAGGACTTATTCTCTGATAATTTAGGGTATCCAACCCACTGACACAGTCTCTCTGATCAGACGCGAAGCCAGTCTCCCTGAGACTGCGCGCACCGCCTCAGGTAGAGCACCGCCGCTGCACCTCTAGCAACGTCAACCCCCGACCCCAATTCGCCCAAGAGAAAGATTTTTCCAACTATGCCACGAAGTAACTAACGCGCATTGCAGAATACTGACAGACTCCAGTCTAGAGTATTACCAACTTTGTCGAGAAACTCGAGTTTAAGCTTGGCTCCAGTTGAAGTGAATGTCGTTGCTTACTCAAGCCGGCAATACGTCCCTTCGAACCCTGAGATGTTGCCGCATCTTCGTCGGCGCTGGAGTTCGTTCATGTTCCATGAGAACAAATTTGGCTTCCATTAGTGGAGGCATAACTCCAGCGAGGTCTAAACCATAATGCAATGTTGCGTACCGCGGAAATCCCGCATCGCATTTGGGCGCCCCAGTTATCATGTCGATGGCAGCCACCAAGCTTCAACGAGAGACCTCTTCAAGTGAATCAATTGGTGCGCAATTTGGAGGCTTTGTACGTCAAAGGCTATATCGAGAAACCAGTATCCAACAACCATTGGCCTTCCCCGGCTTCGTAGTATAGATGGATTAGCATGATTCCCTCCATCGCGACATGATGTGTCAACCTTCTGACGGCGTGCACTTGGTAGGAGCCGATACCTACGTAAGCTATGATGGAAACCCTTTTGTTCTGCCCTAGCCTTAGCCACCGAGGAGTTACTAATGTTTATGATCTACTTCAAGAACTTGATAAACAAGTCTCAGAAACATCAACTGATGCCCTGTCCTCAGAACTGCGGCTGACGCGGGTCCCGACGCTAGGTCTGACGAAGGTGCTAGGTGCTTAACTGCATCTCACAGCGGATGAGGACGGTGGGTAATGCTTTGTCATGCTCGTCCTTGTCAGCGGCGATGTCGTTGAACACATGTAAAGCGATCTTTGTCTTGAAATGCCCGACTAGGAATCTGTGCTACCCAAAATGAAGCTGCATAGTCTTTAAGCATCGAGAGTCGGTGGTGGCACTGGATGGAAACTTTGGACTGTGAACTTAATGTAACAACAATAAGGATCCTATGCGCAGTTAGGGGTCGGAAACTGGAGTTAAACGAGCGTATCGATTATAGTTATATAAGCGAAGCTATCCTTATACCTAATTATAGTACGACCTACGCTCCTATTATATACGTCTATATACTATTAAGCCTACGTACTATATATTATACCTCTAACTTATATATAGCTTAATATTACGCTATATATAGCTTACTTATTATAATATAGCGCTATTTATAGTTATAATACTCCTCCTTATTAAGAGCTTAGTTTTATAAAGCTTAAACTACCTTAGTATACTCCTCTATAGTAGCGCTGGCTCTAAATAGCTTTATATTACTCTTCTTATAGAGTTATTCAAAGACTATCCTTTAAAATAGCTTTATGAATAAGTTAATTATATTACTTACTAATAATATATATTTAAAGTTATCCTCGCCTTACTTAACCTCTTATATAAAGTAGTTATATACCTATTTATACTTTATATAGTTATTTATAGACTCCCTCTTTATAAGTATAATTACTCTTATATTATTAACTTATATATAAAGGGGCCCTCCAAGTTCTATACTAAGTTTACTTAGGAAGTTGTATATCTAAGGCGCTTTTAAAGTAATGAATAATACTATATAGTACTTAGCTTTTATAGATAACCTAGAGACTATTACTTATTATTAGGATCTCTATAGAATAAGCCTATTAGCTATAAAGAATACCTAACCTATTATTAGATACGCTATATCCTTATAGCTAGCGTAGTTACTATTAATATAGCTATAGAGACCATATTAATTTAGGTCTCTGGCCCTATATTTATTATTGTATCATATTATAAGAGAGGGTTTATACTAATATATTATATTAAGCGCTCTAAACCCTTCTTATATAATTTACTTAGATAATAGAAGAATTATACCTGTCACGAATAGCGAATAGGTCAAGGTTAGCATACTTCAATTGCGCTATATTGAGTGGACTCTGCGTTAAAGAAGGGAAAAGTCTATCTATAGGCTAGCATAGCCCTAGAAGGCTAAAGGCTTACTTAGAGATTATATAACTTAGTAGTTATATAATCCTAAATTCAGGTAGGTCTAACCTAGCGCTATAATATCACTCCCCCCTTTTATTAGTATTACTATTTATAGCAATTAACTACTATATTTATAAGCATTCCCCTAAATAGTATTCCTACTCCTAATAGTTATACGAGGGTATTATTATTATCTATAACTAGGTATAGATCTCAAATAAATAGTTAGAGGACTATAAGCTAAAGACTACTTCTATAGAGATATTATAGCTAAGGTTCGCTAAGATGCTAGGGAATACTAAGGATACTAAGTTAATAAGAATAACATCCTTTAGTTTAGAAGAAGGCTTATTATCCTAGAAGAGGGATCCCTTTGCTATAAAGTCCTAAAGAACTATTATAATATACCTAGATTAGGGTATATAATAGTGAATAAGATAGCTAAGCTAATCTTACAAAAGTTTTATTAGCTATATTTAATAGAGGATATATAGCAATATATTGCTAAGTGCCCGCGCTGCTAAGGGGCGCGCATACTATAGCATAAGCTATATAAGCTACTATAAATACTAGAACTACTAGTATACCTATTCTAATAGATTTCTTCAGACTTCTTAACTAGCTTACTAGAAAGTTACTAAGATAATAGAGTTATTTATAATATAAGTCTAGTAGTTATATGCTAGATAACTAAAGTAGTATAATTCTTAGTAATAACTAAGCAACTAAGTGCTATAGGTTTAGCGAGAATCTTATATTAAGAGATTAAGTACTAATATGGCATACCTAAGGCTATTATTAGTAATTAAGATAAACTAATTACTAGTTAGTTCTAGCGAGACTAGACTAAGGCCTGAGATATAGAAGGGCATATCTCTATAGCGTAGTATCTATAAATAGATAGCTAGACTAAAAGAATATATTAAACCTTAACTATATATCTTATAAAGTTTAGCAAAAGCTCGCGCAACTAATAGGCGATGTAATTAGTTAAAGCCGAATTTTTATATAATAATAGTAAGTATACTACTATTAGCATATCCCTATTCGAGGCCCTTATAGGATACTACTCTCAAATAATTAACTACTACTTGCTAAATATTAAAATTAGGACCTAAGGGGTTAACAAAAGGCTTAATAAGCTAATAGAGGTTTGCTAAAGAATAGCTAAGAATTAGTAATATATAATAGAGGTATAAGCTAAGAATGCGAATATTAAAAGGAAAGTATAATTATATAATATTAGAGATATTATAGGACTCTTAATAAAGAACTTCTATTTTATAAAGGGTTAGGAAAAGCTTACCCTATAATTTATTCCTATACTAGTTATAGAAGTTATAAGCTCTAATACTTATAGAGTATAACTTCTAGAGAAGTATAGCAGAGTATATAATATCTTCTCTATTGCTTTACTTAAGCTATAGTATAGCTAAAAAGAGGTAGCTCGTAGATCTTAAAGAAGACCCTATAGAATAGGAAGTTAAGGATATTATATTATAGAGGGAAGTGCTAATAAGCCCCCTATATTTATTTAAGTAGAAGGGCTAGCTAGTAGAGTATAATATCTAGGAGCCTGAAGAACACTTAGCGAATGCTTTATAAATCCTCGCTAGATTTAAGAAATAGTAGCATAAGTTATATTATAAGTAGGATAATAAGTAGTATAGAGCAATAAGAAAAGTTAATTAACTATAAGACAGCTGAAATACTAAGAGAAGAACCCCCCCTATAAAAGCAATGCAAAACCTATAGGTATCTAACCTTATACTACTATAGAAGTCTACTATATATTCGCTGAAGTTCCGCTCGCACTACTACTTATCGTTATTACTATTACCTTCTTTATTATTATTATTATTATTATTATTATTACTATCCTTACTATCTTCCTCTAAGCTATTGCTAGTAGTACTGCTATTACTACCCCAACTATCGCTCTCTATAGCGTCGTTAGAGTAACTATCCTCTATACCTGAGGATTTATCCTCCTTATTGCTATTAACCTAGTACTAATAAGCTATTACTAAGTTATTACTAACCTTCTTATAAGAATTAGATTAAGGCGTAGGGCTATTACTAATAATCTTAAAAATAGTAATAAGAGCTTAGTAATAGGCGTTATAAAGCATATAAGAACCTTAAACCTTTAAAAGCTCCTATAAGAGAAGCGTAGATATATAGGTATTACTCTTTAAGAGCTATATTATTAGGATATTAGCAAGCTTATTAAGAAAGGTAGCCTACTTAAAGGTATAGGTTTTATTATATAAGTAAGTAGGAAGAGTATTATTAATCTATATTATAATCTCTTTAACTAAAACCTTATCTTTAGCCTAATAAGCTGCTTATAAATATATATTAGAATAATAAAAGGATAAGACTAACTCTGAGGTAAAATTTACCTTAGGTAAAACCTATAGATATACCTAGGTATATAAAGCTATACTCTCCTCTATGCTTATAGCAAGTAGTTACTTATTATAGTTCTTAGTACTAGGCTTGAGGCTAGTAGGGTTTACTAACTAGTTATAGAGATATTAGAGAAGCTCCTACCTCTGCTCTATAGCTATAAAGATATAGAAAATCTCGCGCTATTAATACTAATTAGTAGTAATTATATAGGTATAATACTTAAACTAGTTCTAATAGGAATAAATAGTACTAATAAGATAAGCAGGGATCTAGAAATAGGAAAAGTTAGCTTATACCTTCCCTAAATAATTACTAAACTTACCCTATAGCACTTAATACTATAAACCTAGTATAACTCGCACGTGCAGTCACTATTATATTAATAAGCGCAGATAACCTAGGTATTCTTACGGAGCTATAGTATATAGCTAATATAAGGTTCGCTACTACTTGCATAGTTATACTAATTGTTGCTATTACTAAGCTCGGACTTAGTAGGGCTATACTTAGCAAGGAGTTAGCTAATAAGGCTCTTAGTATTTATAATAGTTATAGAAGTATTAAAAGATTAGGAAGGATCCTATAAAGGGTCTATAAAGGCTTGATAAAGGGCTTAGGTAATATAAAAGTAGTTATTAAATAATATGATATAATAAGGAGGGAAAAGAACTAACCCTAGGGCGGGAAAAAGCTATTATTATATAAATAGCTAAGAGGCCTTGCTAAATAATCGCAAAGATAGCTATAACTTCGGATAGCAAAGAATAATAATTATTCACTATAGCAAGTATTACCTACTAGGAGGTAGATATAGTGAATTAGCAATAGTAGCTGCTATCTAACCTACCTAATAGCCTTATAATATACCTATTTAGAAGGGGGATAATAGGATAAAAAACGAAGTTATTATAAGGGTATAGTATAAGAGAGTGCTCGCTAGATAAAAGGTAAATAGCTAGAGAATAAAAACGAAGTTATTATAAGGATAACTATTCCCTTTTAAAAGAAAATAATAAGATCTCTTTAGACTAACCCCGGATAGAGGGCATAAAAGGGGCCTAAAAGGAGAGGAACTATAAGGAATAAGACTATAGGCTTAGCTACTATATCTATAACTCTAAGGGCTCTATTATCTTTTAGTAAATATATAGCTAATTATTACTATACTAGATAATAGTAATAATAGTAAAGGACTAGGGCTTACCCTGGATAACTAAGAGGGATAATAATAGAGGGCTAACCTATAATACCTAACCTTATAATAGGGATTACTATAATTAGAAGGGGGATAATTATAAGGGACTAGATACCTAGGCTAGAGAAGCTAGAGATACCTCAGCTAGTATAAGCTAAAAGGATAGAGAGGCCTATAGGTCTAAGGTATTGAACCCTTATAGTAAGGACTTAGTAAGTATTTGCTAAAGGCTAGAAAAGAAGGATCTTATAAGAAGCAAGCAAAAGTAGCATAGCAATACTAGACCTACCTTTTGGGTGCTTCTACTATTAGTTTGACCTAACCGTGGCTCTTAGCCCCTCCATAACTTTACACAATTCCCCTACTTAACCTCTTATAATTATTACTAGAGGGACTCTAGTATTACTATTAAATTAGCTTATAATAGCTTATCTTAAGTCTTAGCTATATTATTATGAACTATCTTATTAACTAATAGGGAGTAGCGCTTAACTTATTATAATTATTATTATAGTAATAAGCTTAAATATAAAGAGTTAAACCTAAGTTTATTTGATAAGAGGTCGCTATAACACTATTTATTTAAGCTAAAGAGGAAAAGGGGAAGTTTTCCTCTCTAGTAGAGATTTTATTAGTCTATAGGGAACTACTTAGTAGGCCCCGGGTAGGCCCTAGGTAGCCCCTTAAGGCGGTAAACCTAGGTAGAAGCTTAGGTAGGCTTAACCTAGGCGTAGCCTATGATAATAAGTACCTATTCCTACTAGCTACTAGCTAGAGCACTACTATATATATAGGGGCTACTAACAAGAGCTAATAAGAGCTAATAAGAGCTAATAAGAGCTAATAAGAGCCAATAAGAGCTATATATACTAAAAAGAGCTATATAAACCTATAATTATCTAGGCTTAGGACAAATTAGCTTAATTCTTTAAAAGACTAATTAGATTTAAGCCTTTAATATATAAGGGTTTAATAATAGTAAGAGAGTTCTTTTTTTTACGTAGGCCTAGCTTCATAAAAGGTAAAGATTAACCTTGCTGATAGAAGGCATTAGCTAGTCCCTTAGCCTAGGGGTAAGGGAGGCCTCTAGGAGCGAGATCTAGACTTAACTTAGCTAGTTTATATTACTTATATTAATTAGTATTTATATAAACCTTAGTAAGAAAGTTCTTATAAATTTATTCTCTTTCTACTAGAGGGCGTATAATTAGATTATAGCTTATAACTAGATATTAGAATCTTTATAAGTTTAATCAAAGTAAGTTATAAAGTCCTCTAGGTTATATTTTCTTTTATTACCCCTAGCTCTATAGAAAATAGAGACTACCTGTTAGAAAGTAATATCTAGGTAAGAGTTAATAAGGTATTATATTTCTATATTTCTAGGGTAGAAGACCTTATTAATAGCGATCCCATACCTTATTTATTATACCTAAGAGGTATACTCTCTGTACTTACTTAAAGACTTTAAGAGTAGGGGTAATAGCTTCTAATATATTATGCTAAGTATTATTAGTATTTTACTAGTAGTACCTATAGGGTTCTATATAGCTATATATTAGCTATTCCCCTATTTAACTTCTTATAACTATTGCTAGAGGGATCCTGATATTAATATGAAATTAGCTTATAATAATATATCTTAAGCTTTAGCTATCTTACTATTAATTATCTTACTAACTAGTAAGGAGTAGCGCTTAACTTATCATTATTATTATTATAATAAGCTTTAATATATAAGGGGTTAAACCTAAGTTTATTTAATAAGAGGTTATTATAATACTCTTTATTCAAGCTAAAGAGGAAAAAGGGAAGTTTTCCTCTCTAATAGAGATTTTATTAGTTTATAAGGAACTACTAGGTAGGCCCCGGGTTAGCCCTAGGTAGCCCCCTTATGGTAGTAAACCTAGGTAGAAGCCTAGGTAGGCTTAACCCGGGCGTAGCTTATAATACTAATATAATATATAGCCTTTAGTTATATAATTATAACTCTCCTAACTATAGCTATTCTTTTATGTACTCTACTTAATAGCCTTACGATCTTTAACCTTATATTAATAATAGTATAGTTATTAATTACTTACTAGATTATAAAACTATCGACTTATCCTCTCGCGCACTACTTGCGCTACTATTAGATACTACCTCTAATACCGCTTTATCCGCTAGTCGCTACTATCTTTATAGTCCTCTTAATCGATTAGCTTAGCTATTACCTTTATAGCTATACTATTATTAGTAATAGTCTCTCTATAAGTAGTCAGCGTAAGCTATACTTACTAATATTCCCCTAATAAGCTAGGCTACCTCTACCTTAGTAGTGCGGAGGACCTACTTAAAGAAGGTCTGTATAAGTTATTAAAATAAAAAGCTACTAATTAGTATAGCTTATAATATATTTACCTCTTATTGCTTATTATCTCTCTTAATATATTTAAGAAAATATATAAAGGATTATACTATATTTTATAATAATAGTGTAAGAGCTATATAATAGAGATTAATTACGTAATATAGTATATTGTAGTACTATTAGTATTATAATACTATAAGAGGGAACCTCTAGAAAGCTATAGAATCTAATAAGATTCACTACCTAGAATAAGGTTAAACCTTATATAGGTTAAGGTTATGCTCATACATAATAGAAAAACCTATATAAGAAAATAAGTAGGGCAGCTTAATAAGTAGCTTATATAAGCATAGAAGGCTCTAGAAAATAAGGCTTAAGTATAAGTAACTAGCCTATCTTTCTAGAATACTCTTTCTCTCACTTAGAAGGTAGAGACTTTAATATAAAGCTATTTATACTTATTATTTACCCTCTGAAGCTATTAATTACGATTATGTAACCTAAGAGGTTATAAGCCCAGCTTACTAAGCTTTAATAACGCCAAATAACGCTAAATAACCGAAAAGAAGCGCTAATAACTCGATTCGAACCTCGAACCTCGAACCTCGAACTTTAAACTCTTTAACTAATACTAATACTTATGCTGCTATACTATATAGCCCCCCGCCTACTTATACCACTTATTAACGATAACTAAGACTATAATGGACGCTAAATCCACTATTTGTAAGCTTAAAGGAGCTTCTAACTATACTACTTAGGCTTTAAGAGTTAAGTGTGAGGTTATAGCCTATAAAAGGCCAGGCCAGGGAAGGAAAGAGTAGCAGTAACATAGGGGTTAGTTATATTATAGAAGATAAGTTAGCCCTTCTAGCTACTTATACGCACAGAGCCCTTTTTAGGGCTCGGCTCGGCTAACTAATATAGTTAAACCTCAGCGGAGGCCTGGCGCTAGTTTAGCGCCAGCTTAGCGCTATAATCCTAATCCCTTATAATTACCCCCCCTTTAGAGGGCTTGGTCTCTAAGTCTAATAATCTATAAAACTCCTGCCTGCGTAGGGATTCGAACCCTCTATAGTATATATAATTAGTTATATCCAGGCCTTTAGGTCTTTCACCTAGTTATTATAGCTTTGCTAGAGGCCCCCTAGGCACTCAGCAGCTCTATTATTATCTTCTGCGCGGCTTTAGGTCTTATACCTATATGCTAGCGGGCTAGTTTATATCTAGGCCTTCGGGTCTTTTACCTAGTTACTACGGCTTTGCTAGAGGCCCCCCGGGCCCTTGGCGGTCTATTATCTTCCGCGCGGCTTCGGGTCTTGTACCTACGCGCCGGCGGGCTGGTTTCTTCTGTATAGCCTCGGGTCTTGCACCTACGCGCCGTCGGGCTGGTTTCTTCTGTATAGCCTCGGGTCTTGCACCTACGCGCTAGCGGGCTAGCTTCTTCTATATGGCCTCAGGTCTTATACCTACGCGCTGTCGGCTTCTGCCCGGCTTCAGGTCTTTCACCTACGTGCTAGCAGGCTTTGCCTATTAATACCCGAGGGCTTAGCAGTAGTAGTCTATTTATCTTCTGATATATATAGCTTGAAAACGCTATCCTCTACGATCTATATACCTCTCTTAGTAGGGATACCAACAATTCCGCTTATTAGTAATATACTTAGCATTAAGTATGACGCCTATATAGCTTTAATACTTATATAGGGGCTGCCTAGGCTTACTAAGGGCCTAGCAACCTGCTAGTAGAAATAATACTAGTTAGTAGGGTAGCCCTTCTTATAGCACTCTTTATACTATAGATTAGCCTAGTAGTTAGCTTTATAGTAGCCTAGCTTGCTATACTTTGGGTAGGTGCTACCTAGGGTATTAGGGCTATTATAATTAAAACGAGCCCTCTTTAGGGCTAGCTTAGCAGTAGCTGCTCGCGCTAGTAGCGCTAAGGGCTCCATAAGCCCTTTATAGCTATACTACTCTAGGTATATATCTTATAGCTGCTCTATAGCAGTAGCTATAGCATATAGCTGCTATATATTAAACTTTTAGCGTTTAAGGCCCTATTAAAGCTAGGGTAAAAGCTAGAAGTAAAAAATAAGGGCTTAAGCCTAGGACTTTTTGAAGTCTAGGGTCCTAAGGGCTTAGTAGATTACTAATTATTTAGTAAAGAACTAGAGAGGCTATTAGCTAGGTTCTTATTAAAAGCTATTAAGAAGGCTATATAGCTAGCGCTCCTATAGTTTAGGGTAAATATATTCTTAGCAGATAAATATAGAGAAGTTAGCTTATATTAGATTAGTAAGGCTAATATAGTAGTAGCGCTATTATATTCATAGCTTAGTAGTTACCCTTATAAGTACTTACTAGATCTTCTATAGCGTAGAGGCTCTAGGCTAGAGGGCGTTGCTATCTTCTATTACTATTAGCTAATTATAGATTTAAGCTAGTATACTATCTTTAGCAAGGGTTCTATAAGGGTATGCTAGAGGGTGTTTATATTTACAAGCCCGGGTCTCAGTCTTAGAGACTAGCATAGGGCGTTATAAGGGACTGGATACCCAGACTAGAGAAGCTGGAGACACCTTAGCTAGCATAGGCTAAAAGGATAGAGAGGCCTATAGGTCTAGGGCATAGAACCCTTATAGCAAATACTTAGTAAATACTTACTAAAAGCTAGAAAAGAAGGATCTTAGAAGAAGTAAGTAAAAGTAGTATAATAATATTAGTCCTACCTTTTAAATACTTCTACTATTAGTTTTAACCTAACTATAGCTCTTAGCCCCTTAATACCTTTATAATTCTTTTGCTTCTACCCTACTTTAGGAAGGTTAGTAATAATAATAATATTATACACCTAAGCAACGCTTACTAACTAGGCTAAGGAACCTACGCTTAATATTTAATAAGAGCAGAGCGGAATAGCCTATATAAACCTATATAAGGAAGCTAACCCTAGCGAGTAATTAGAGGATAATATAAGCTAATAAGGGGAGTTAAGAAGCTATATTTTAAGTAAGGCTAGGAGCCCTGAACAAAATAGGCTACTTATGCTAAATGCTTGCTATATAGATAATAAGTATATGCGTGAAAATAGGGAATATAAGACCCCTTCCTATAGACTAGATAGGCTAATAGGCTAGATATCTATAGCTATAGCTAATAGGCTAGCCTAAGCTAGAGGGCTAGATAAAGCAACTAGCTAAGTGCTAATATAGGAGATTATAACTATAATAGCTAACTAGTATAAGCTAATTGCTATTATATTAAGTAACTAAGCTCCTATTAAGCAATTACCTAAGGTTTATAAAAAACCCCTGAATTATAATATAGCGCGCCTTACTAGTAAATCTACTAGTATAATAAGAGAAGATTAGCTCGTTATAGTTAAAGAGGCTTATAAGTATTACCCTAGCTGCTCTAATACCTAGTATATCTAGTAGGCTTTAAGTATAATAGAGCATACCCTATAAATAGAATAGTGGAATTATTAGTAAATACTTATAGATAAGTTAGGGAATTAGGTTAACCCTAAATAGGAAGACTTTAGAATTTTCATAAGAGGGTAGCATATTGCACCTAAGCTCTAAGAGTATAACTATTATAATGCTTTAAGATAGTGCTATTAGAAGGATAATAAGAAACTAATTATATATTAGGCTTAATAGGATATAAGGAACAATAGCGGGTGCAGGATGCAGAGCCACGCTATCAGCAAAACGTCGGCAAGTCAGGGGCGGATAAATACACCTTAGAGAAAACTCTATAAGCTATAGACTTAGAAGGTTAAGCAATAGTTTTAATATAATAATAAATACCTATACTTCAGCATTCTAGCCTTTCTTAGTTTAAGCCTATAGCTATACTCTTATAACTCTATTGCTTCTACCTTAATTTAAGAAACTAGTACTAGTTAGAATATCTAAAGCAAACTAGTAATAATATACTAATAATTGAGTAATAGAGTTTAACTATAATAAACTCTAGGCTAGGTATATAGAATATGACTAATAAGGTCTTAGCTAATAAGATACTAATTATCTACTAAGCCCTAAGATATAGGGAATATAGCGTAGATACTATACTAGGGGAATAGATAACCCTAGTAATAATATAGCAGGAGGAATAACCCCGAGGGGTTAAGCTAGGTCCTAGGTAGCGCTAGACTAGGCAGACTACCCCTCGAGGGGCGAATAGATAGCGAGCAGTAGCTAATAGGGCACCCTGCCTAGGACTCCCTGAGAAGCTAGTATCTCTAGCATCCTTACCTAGGCTATAGGGCTACTATAGAGATAGTAGGAGAGCCTTATAGAGCAGATATATCTATAATAATAGCAGTATAAGGAATAAACTACTACCTTACTATAGGAACTCGCTAACTACTTAGTAATAAGATACCTATAGAGAGAATATAAAAAGCCCCCTATATATAACCACTATACTATAAGCAAGGACTATACTATAGACTAGGTTAGTAACTAGATCTAAGTAATTAAAAATAGAAACTAACTATATACTAGTAGTATGCTAGAGCAGCAGGTCTAATAGGTACTTATAAAGATAAGCCTATCCCTATAGACCTAGTAGTAATACTATAGGGCTAGGCTAGAAGGAGACCTAGTATAGGCTAACTTTATAGCGTTTACTCGCTAATACTATATCGACCCCGAGCTTCAAGAGCGAAGGTACTATAAGAAGCTAGATATAATAAGGCAGAAGGAGATGTAATTACTAAGATAGTTCTTCGCTAAATAGTTAGTAATATATTAGAACCTAGGTATAATTAGCATAAAAGATAGCAAGGCTAAGGCCTATATACTATACTTCTAATTAGCCCTATTCTTATATAAGGAACTCGAATATTAGAAAGTTGAGATATAGAGGCTAAGAGATATAGCTATAGAAGCTAAATGCTTATAGGAGATATATTACTAATAAGGTAGCGAACCTCTGCAAAGTAAAAGCAAGAAATAGCATACGGGGGAAGAGCATAACCTAAGGGGGCCCCTAGCAGCAAGGTTAGGCTAAAAGGCAAGCTAGTAGGGTTCTAGCTATAAGATAACGCGGGGTTCCTAGAGCCTAATACCTTACTAACTAGTTAGTAGCGTAATATAGGGACCTAATTAGAACTAGCTTATATCTAGCCCTAGTATATAACTTATAATATCTAATTACGTGGTATGCTTTAGCTATAAGCAAAAGGGGTATAAGAGGGTAGACTGCCTGGATAAATACGCGAGATAAAGCGTGAATAAAATGCTAATAAGATACTAAGTACTTACTAAAAAAGCGAGGGTTAATATAATCTAATCTATAAGAGAAGTTAAGGAACTTAACTTATTAGAAAATAAGTAGGCTAGGGGATTATACTAATAACCCCCGCGCTTGAATTAGAACTAGATACTTTCTCTAAGGGAGCTACTATAAAAGGATAGGCGATTATTCTCTAGAATATCGCTAAATAAGAAGTAGTAGTAGATATAGATTCCTATTCCTAGGTTGATATTATTAGTAGCTAAGTAGCTAAATCCCTATAACTATAACCTATAGTAGCTATTACCCCTATATTAGAAGGGTTTAATACGTTATCTACAATAGGCTAGAATATATACTAGTTAATATTTTTCCTTATTAACTCAGGAGGAGGAGCGAGGAAGATATAGCAACTCTTTGCTAAAGCCCCCGAACCTAAAGGAGCAGGAGACCTCCTCCTATTATAATACTCTATAGGAAGAGAGGGTATTATAATTAATACCTAGATAAACACCTAGGAATACGAATGCTTTAGTATTACTAAGCTATTAGTATTTATATAAGAGGTTATTAAGAATAGCTAGAAAGCTTATATTATATATATATTAGGGAATATCACCCCCTATAAGCTGCTAATAGGGGCTCTAGAAGACGAAGATACCCTAGAGAGTAATATAGAGGTACTACTAGAGCTATTTAGTAAATAGGTAATATTTAATAAATAGTTAGCAAAGGAGTTCCTAGTCCTAGAAGGTATAGAATATACTATTAACTTAATTAAAGGGAAGAAACCTCTATATAAGCCTATCTACCTATTAAATAAGCATTAGTTAGAAGAATTCTACTAATATATTGCTAATAACTAAGCAATAGGGCAGATCTAACCCTTAATTAGCGAGGCAGGCGCCCCTATCTTTTTTATACCTAAGAAGGATAGGTCCCTATGCTTTTATATGGATTATTAAGGCTTTCTGAGGTGATGCTAAAGAACTAATATCTACTCCCTCTTATTAGCAAACTATTAGATAGGCTTCAGGGAGCTAAATAGATCTCAAAGATTAATATTCAGGATATATATTACTATATCTATATTAAGCTAGAAGATCGGTAGAAAACGGCTTTTAAGAGGTATTACAAGCACTTTGAATATATTATTATGCTATTTAGACTTATAAATGCCCTAGCTATATTCTAGGTATATATTCACCAAGCGCTCGCTAAGCTGCTAGATACTTATTATATTACTTATATAGATAATATTATAGTCTATTCTAAGATAAGAGAGCAATATATAAAAGACCTTCTCTAAGTACTCCGCAGGCTTTGCTAGTAGGAGCTCTATACTAAGCTTAGTAAGTATAGGTTTTACTAATAATAAGTAGAGTTCCTAGGGTATATTATCACGCCTGAGGGTATATTAATAAACTAAACTTATATGCAAGCTATTACTATATAGAAGCTACTAAAGATATACTAGAAAATCCAGGTCTTCCTTAGATTCTATAAATTCTACTATAGGTTTATTATAGGATATTTAGGTATTATAGCCCTAATAATATCTTTATTAAAAGGCAGTAAGAATAGTAAGAAAGGAGGTGAGTTCTACTAGCTAGAAGAGGCCTAATATGCTTTCGAGTAGCTTTAAGCTACCTTCTGCTTAATAACTATTCTCTAATACTAGGACCTAACCTATAAGATAAGGGTAGAGATAGATACTTCTATAAAGGCTTTATCTAGTATTCTATTATAGTATATTAATAGCTAGTAGCAACGAGTTACCTACTATTTATAGAAGCTTAGTAATATAGAATAATACTAGGGAGCAGGCTAATAGGAACTTCTTATTATAGTTAAAAGCTTAGACTATTAGACTTATTACCTTTAGGATATATCAAAGAGGTTTATAGTTCTAATAGATTACTAAGCGCTAAAGGGAGTTATTAGCGCGCCTATATAGGACCTTTAGGGAAGGCTTGCTAGATAGATATATAAACTCTTAGCATTTGATTTTAACCTAGAGTATAGGTTAGGGGTTATAAACCTAGTAGATAATCTATCCAGGAGGCTAGACTATATAGAGGGGGAGGTGAAATATAATAATATACTCCTAATACTAGCAAGGAAGCTAAGATTTATTAGCAAACTACTAGTAGATCTTTAGATAAGTATTACTATTTTATAAGGTAGTATAGAGACCTTAAAAGTATTTATTAATACTATAAGGGCTAGCATAAGGTGCTTCTTCTAGATAGATAGCTCTAGGGGCAGAGATGCCTCAGTCTCTAGTTAGTATTATGCTCTATAGTATGCTAATATTACTATACCTATAGTAGCTATAATAACCTAATGCTAAAGAGCAAGGGGTAATATAGAGAATACTTAGCGAGAGGTTATTAACTAAGAGGACTTGCTTAGAGCTAGGGTTATTATTGCATAGTAGTATATCCTATGCTAGGTTATAAGGGAGCTTATAATAAGTGAAATAGCAGATAGTTAGTAACTCTCTAAAGCAATAGAGAATCTTGTCTACAGACTGCAGGCTAACGACTTATACTACTAGATATAATAAGAGAGGGCGTGCGGACTAGCTAGTAATTATAGGGGCTATATAATTAATAGTTATAGAACCTTGTTCTATAAGGGGCAGTTAGAGATACTATAGGAGGGGTCTCTAAGGCTAGAGATCCTTCGCTAATACTATAATAACTGCAGGGCGGGTTATATAGGGGTGAATAAGACTACTAAGTTAATCTCGAGGAACTTCTACTAGCTAAACCTAGCTATAGATATATATATTTATATTATAGGGTGCTATATATGCTAGGGGAACCGCATTCCGAGGCATAAGCTATATAGAAAGTTATAACTACTACCCTTAGCTGCATACCCGTTCTAGGAAATAAGTTTAGACTTTATTCCTAGATTATTAGCAAGCTCTTAATATATAAGCAGAGAATATAATATAGTTCTTATTATTTTATACTAAATAACTAAGTTTACTATATTTATCCTAATAATAAAGAAGCTAATAGCTGCTAAGTTAGCGCGGATTATCTATAAATAGGTTAAATACTACTTTAGTACCCTAGAGGGTATTATAAGCAACTAAGATAAGCTCCTAACTAGCTAATTTTAGGAAGAGTTCATAAGCGAGAGGGCTATTAAGCGCTACCTCTCTACTATATACTATCCCTAGACTGATAGGTAGTTAGAAAGAACGCATTAGATATTAGAGAAGTACCTGCGAGTATATGCTAGTAACTTGCTATAAGAATAGGTAGTCTAGCTACCTAAGGCGGAGTTCGTATATAATAATAATTAGTATAGTACTACTGGCTACTTACTAATAGAGGCCTTATATAGTTACTACCTGCGTTATATAGAATATATGACTCCTGCGAATAGGGTTATAGTATAGGGTATAAGGGAGCGAATTGAATATATTTCAAGACTCCGCAAGAGGGCCTAGAAATAGTAGCAGAAGGCTACTAAAGCGTAAGCTAAGTATTATAATACGAGGCATAAGGACTAGACCTACTATTAGGGATAGGTTATTAGGCTATTAATAAAGAACTTCTAATTTAAGAATAAGAAACTAGCACCTAGGTTTATATAGGTAGCTATTATAAAACTAGTTAGCATATAAGTATATAGGGTCTATCTACTACTATAATACTAATAAATATATAATATATTCTCTATTACCTTACTAGAACTATAGGATAATTACTAAGTAAGTAGCAAAGGTTTGCCTATATACCTAGAGCTTAAGGATAAGCTAGAGGAATAGTAGGTAGAAAAGATTATTATATAGCAAGGTATTAGTAATAATATATAATATCTAGTTAAATAGGTAGGATAGCCTATAGAATATAATATATTGGAGCCTATAGAGAACTTAGCGAACGCGCAAGAAGCTATTTATAAGTTTAATAGATAGTATAGGAGGTCTTATAAGAAAGAGGATAACTAGTTACTAAAGTTATAGTAATAAGTTACTAATTATAAGTTATAAGACTATAGAATAGAAGCTAATAAAAAGTAGAATATTAATTATATTAAGTAGCAAATTATTACTAATATTATATCAAAAAAAGGGTATTATCCTATAAAGAAAAGGGAGAGAGCTAATAATCTAACTAGTTATTTACTTCTAACTATAGCCATAGGCGCGAGCACCCTAACTACTATAACTATAAGTAGTACTATAGCAACTAGTCGCTAAGCTAGTATTACTAGCATCCCTATTATCACTACCTATAGACTAACTATTAGCTAACTTACTACTAGACTTACTACTAGAGTTACTACCTAACTTATTACTAGAGCTACTACCCACCTCACTACCTAACTTATTACTAGAGCTACTATTAGAGATAGTAATAATAACCTTAGTTTTTTAGCCTTCCTAGCCTTCTTTACTAAGTTATTACTATCCTCCTAGCTATGCTTAGTAGGAGTATAGAAATATAAGACGCGGGAGATAGAGCGAGTATTAGTAATAGTAGTAAAGCAGGAGGGAATATTACTTAGTATGAGAGGTACACTTAAGGAGGTTATCCTAGAGCGACTTACTAAACTTAGGAAAGGAGTTAATATTATACTTTAAGGGCGCTTAGGGACTAGCTTTATCAAAGGGTTATTAACTAGATAATTAATCTTATTATAAAGGTTTATAGTAGGACTATTATTATAAATATATAGTAGCTAGGTAGCGTTCAGGTGCTAAAGCATATTAATGCTATTATAAAGGGTACTAACCTAGAACTAATTATTAGTAGGATATAATTAGCGAGGGAGTAGCGAATAATAGCTTATATAAACTAGGATATTAAGAGCTAGGTGCTCGTATATTAAAGCGAGCTCCTGGAACTAGAGCTGCTCTATATTATAGCTACTACTACTAGTAGTAGGATTATAGATAAGCTTAGTAATATGCTTCTATGCTACTAAATAGTTACTAAGCGAAGTGAGGATATAATAATAATAAAGAGGGGTTAAGACACCCTCATGTTCCTAAATTTAGATCTAATAGAATATATTCTAGGTTATTTAAATAGCGCCCTAAAGCTCCTAGGGAACCTACTAAGTATTACCATATAGCAACCTAGCAGGGAAATAGCGGAGACTTAGAGCAGCGTATTTCTTCTTATTGAAATTGCAATAGATATACTTCTATATATACTCGCTATATATATAGCGAAGGTTAATAATATCCTAATATATCTTATAGAGATAGCTAAGGCAATAATAGCTACTATTAGTATTACTAATAAGGTCGCTAGAGAGGATCTCAGGATTATATAGGTATTTAGCAAGTACTACGCCTATACGCGCAATATAGGATATTATAGAGAGCGATTAGCAAAATAATAAAGAAAGAGATAAACTAAAAGAGGGAAAGGGAGGAAAATTAGATAATTATAGCAAAAGCTTGCGAAATAGGCGCTAAAGCAAAACAAAGGCTTCTAGGTTAAAAAAGAAGGATAGCAAAGAGGAAAAACTTCAACTAGGTTAGAGACCTTAAAAAGAAAACGCCCTTTTATACTTAATATTGCTAGGTAATAAGGCTAAATAATTACTAACTATATACTGCTAAATAGTTATATAACTATTAGCAACTAATTAAAAAATAATAGCAATACTTAAAATTTAAAAATATATAAAGCGTAAAGCGCTAGAAAATAAAATATATTATTCGCTATAGCACCCTAAATCTAGCGCGGGAAGGAGCGATAAAAAATAATATAATAAAGGCGCTAAGCTATCGCCCTATAGTTAGTAATATAGAGCTATATTACCCTATTAGTATGCCTTAGGGACTAAGGCTTTAGAAGGGGGGGTAATTATAAGGAATAATAGCGGGTATAGGATATAAAGCCACGCTATTAGTAAGACGTTAGCAAGTGAGGGGCAGAAAAATACACCTTAGAGAGAACTCTATAAGCTATAGACTTAGAAATATAAGCAATAGTTTCAATATAACGACGGATACCTACGTTTCAGCATTCTAGCCTTCCCTGGTTTAGGCCTATAGCCATACTCTTACATAGGAGTCTATTAACTAAGCACTTAGCAAGCTAAGTATAGGTAATATAGAGGCGCACGCCTTGTTTTAGGGCCTCATTAGGGCCCTAAAGGATAAACTCTTTAAATAGAATATTAACTATACTAATATATATACTATTACCCTATATATACAGAGATTATAGGAGATTATAGAAGGGAGATATATAGGAATATCTACTAGCTATTCTAAGTTATAAAAGCCACTACACTTAGGTTCTATAGACTACCCTTATAAGAGTAACTTATAACCCCTTAGGTTAATAGACTTAAGGGACTACTACCTAGAGACCCTATCCTAGAATAACTACTTAGCAGATGCCTATATAATACCTAGCGCTAGTAGTATATCCTCTAACTCCTAGGGACCCTAATGCTATAACTATAAGAAGTATAGCTATATCTCCCCTAACTATACTAAAACCTATATATAGCTAATAGGTAGTAATGTAAGGAACAGTGGCGGGTGCAGGATGCAGAGCCACGACGCTATCGGCAAAACGTCAGCGAGTCAGGGGCGAACAAATATACCTAGGAGAAAACTCTATAAGTAAGAAACTTAGAAGGTTAAGTAATAGTCTAATATAATAATAGATATCTATATTTCAATATTCTAGCCTTTCCTAGTTTAAGCCTTTAGCTATACTCTTATAATTCTATTACTTCTACCTTAATTCGAGAAACTAGCGCTAGTTAGAATATCTAAAGCAAACTAGCGATAGTATGCTAATAATTTAGCAATAGAGTTTAATTATAATAAGCTCTAAGCTAGGCATATAGAATATAACTAATAGGGTCTTAGCTAATAAGATACTAGTCGTTCGCTAAGCCCTAAGATATAGGGAATATAGCGTAGACGCTACGCTAAGGGAATAGATAACCCGGGTGATAATATAGCAGGAGGGATAACACCGAGGGGTTAGGCTAGGTCCTAGATAACGCCGGACTAGGCAGACTACCTCTCAAGGGGCGAATAGATAGTAAGTAGTAGCTAATAGGGCACCCCGCCTAGGACGCCCCGAGAAGCTAGTATCTCTAGCATCCTTACTTAAGCTATAGGGTTACTATAGAAACAATAGGAGAGCCTCATAGAGCAGATATATCTATAGTAATAGTAGCATAAGGAACAAACCGCTACCCTATTATAAGAACTCGCTAATCGCTCAGCGCCTAGATACTTATAGAGAGAATATAAAAAGCCCCCTATATATAACTACTATACTATAACCGAGGACTTTACTATAGACTAGGTTAGCAACTAGATCTAAGCAATCGAGGATAGAAACTAACTACGCGCTAGTAGTACGCCGGAGCAGCAGGTCTAATAGGTACTCACGAAGATAAGCCCGTCCCTATAGACCTAGTAGCGTTACTATAGGGCTAGCTTAGAAAGAGACCTAGCATAGGCCGACTTTATAGCATTTACTCGCTAACGCTATATCGACCCCGAGCTTCAAGAGCGAAGGTATTGCGAGAAGCTCGATATAATAAAGCAGAAGGAGATATAGTTATTAATATAGTTCTTCGCCGAATAGTTAGCAATATATTAGGACTTAGGGATAGTTAGTATAGAAGATAGCAAGGCTGAGGCCTATATACTATACTTCTAATTAGCCCTATTCCTATATAGGGAACTCGAATATTAGAAAGTTGAGATATAGAGGCTAAGAGATATAGCTATAGAAGCTAAATACTTATAGGAGATATA